>JBBPPX010000308.1:0-30714 GCA_038092235.1 Leccinum boreale | reverse complement strand
GTATACTTGGCGGGACTTTCGTGTCATGCCAGGCATGGACCACCGTCTTTTTCGACAAGAACGTGGTTGGAACAGGTAATTCATCTTCAATATATGCTAAACTGTTGACTAATGCAGGAATTTATAGCCAACGCTCTAGCAGGAGGCTGGGGTGACGCAGGCGGGGGAGTCACATTCATCGTCATGATTGCTCTATACGATGGTTTACTTTCAACTGGACTTGCTTCCGGTGTTGCATGGCGTGCAGCGTTCGTTATCATCCCAGTTCCTTTCCTGATCCTCGTCGCGGTCAGCGTCATGGTATTTGGGACGGACCATCCTGCTGGCAAATGGAGCAATAGACACCAGGCAATCACGCGTAGACTCGGACGTGACGGTCGTAAATTAGATGATGTCTCCGAAGATGAAAGGGCCCTCGATCGTCCTGACGAAATCAAAGATGATCCCGAGAAGAAAGGTGGTCTAGAAAACGTCCAGGTCACTGTCGTAGAAGTTGACTCAAGTCCGTCATCTTTTCGTGCACGACATGCAATCTATCGAGCTAACATCCGTTTGGTAGATATGGCTTCCGAGCTTGATTACGCAGTTAACAAACCACTGACGCTGAAGCTGGCGTTAAAGGTCGTTTCTACGCCTCTAACTTGGCTCCCAGCACTCGCGTACCTCGCAACATTTGGTTATGAACTTGCGATCGACACCAACTTGGCGAACGTTCTTCTTTCGCTCTATAAGTCAAATACATTTGGCCAAACCAAAGCTGGATACGTCAGTAACACAACTCAGCCTTCATCCCGACTCTGACCCTCCTCGCAGATCGCCTCCATCTTTGGCTTCCTGAACATCGTCGCCCGCCCATTAGGTGGGAAAGTTTTTTCTTCAGAACTATTATTCCAAATTATTGACTTTGAAGGCAGGTGGATACTTTGGCGACTTGGTATACAGGAGATGGGGAGTTCCTGGAAAGAAGTACCTTATGATATTCCTGGGTGTTGCACAGGGACTGCTTTCTCTTGGTCTTGGCGTGTATATCGACAGCCACCATCAACCTTCTTGTACGCATATTTGGCCACTTCTTCTTGGAGATGCTGATTTAGGTCACAGTGGCCGTGATAATCGTGATGTTGGTCGTTCTTTCCATGGCAAATGCGTCTGCGAATGGCGTCAACTTCTCCCTGGTACCCCACTGCAATCCTTGTGAGTTCTGTCTCCCAAGTAATATAATTGACTGAAAATGATTTACAAGGCTCCAATGGCTTCATGGTGAGACCTTCGTCGTGTGAATGCTACATAATATATTAACGTATCCGACGCAGAGCGGCATTGTGGGAGCCATGGGTAGTCTTGGAGGTATTGTATACGCATTAATATTCCGGTTCCAACCAGTTCCTGCCGGGAAGGCGTTTTGGATTTCCGGAATCATTGCGCTGGTGTGTCTGCAACAAGATTTCTTTCCATGGATATTTTCGCTTGCTCACCATGGGATTTCATCCAGGGCATCAACCTGCTGATCTCTATCATCCGCGTCCCACGGGCTTGAAGCTTGATAACGGCCGGTTCTCCTTCACTGTTTGATTGGTACATATATGCTATCTGTGTTCCTTGAATGTGTACATACTAGTCTGGTCGCGGCATCACCAAAATAGACCGGGACATATATTTGACTATAGTCAAATATATAGTCCGTCCTTATTGTAGACAACATAGACACCAGTGAGCGTCTGTATCCAGATATACGAAAACACATATTTCCGTTGTAAGCATGATCGAGACGACCCACACCATGGCTTTGCATGAGCGGAGAGATGGCTCTTCATTGATCACTGTAGTCCGATATATTACATTTAGCGGAGATAATTGTCGCTCGACTCGAACATAAATATATTTCGTCTACAGACAATTTTATTCACGATACATCTAGAGACAATTCGTGGTATACGATATGGAGCAACCCCGATTGTTGTAACCGAATAGAGCGAGCGAAATCTAACGGGGTTGGGGCAGACGTGACGAAACGAGGCGAGCGAACCTTTGAGCAGCGGAAGTGCAAGACCAGTGCCAAGAAACACACGACTAGGGACCGAACGATGGCCATGGATTGGGGCAGATGAGACGAGACGAGTGAACCGTTGAATAGCGGAAAAGCAAGACCAGTGCCAAGAACTTGAAATACACAACCAGTGTGGCAGTGCCGAGAGAGGGGTCGAGGACACAGAGCAGGAGAGCGAGAGGGGTCCCGGGAGTGTCCGAGGCTTAGTCAGCCGCGGGGTTCTTAGAGCAGCGTGGCACGTTCGTGTTTTGTCGTCGTTCATCCATTGTCAGGCATTCGTCGAGGCATCGCTAGGCATTGTGTGGCAACGTCTGTAGCTCTGGCCTCTCCATCTGGTGATGAGAGCGGGAGTCGTCCCACCACAAGACGATCAGAACGCATCCAGGGCTTATACCTTAGAGAAAACACTCGTACTACATCCCGTTCCAAAGACACCTCAGGCTCTCGAGCAACCACACCTTCTTCTCCCTCCTCCCTTAGTGACCTTCCGGCCCCACCACCACCTACACCACCACCAGCTCCAAAGGCCCAGAGAACTGGAGACCCGTCCACGAACTTTACCAGCCGTTTCCGACGCTCGAGCAGTAGCGCCACAGCAGTACCCAATCTCTTTCCTTTGACTTCCACGGCAACTTTTCCTAGACCAACCGGCAGAAGCCACCACTTTAATACCCAAACACCCCCGAAACAACGCTCAGCAACCCCGCCGCCCTCCGTGTCTCATATCACCATGTACCACGACCCACAGGCAACCACCCTTCCGCCCTTACAAGGCGACGGCAAGGACTCCCTCCCACCTTCACGCTGGCTCACTCAGTTCCTACTGGGACTACCCGAATCTTGGTCAGAAGAGAGGAAGCTAGCCCGTTTCCAATTACAACTAGACCCGGGTGGCGTCGCTGAGGAATGGTTCGAAGACCTCCCGAGCTCGAGAAAAGGATCCATAGAAGAGTTACGGAAAGCGTTCCTAAGACGCTGGCCAGTAGCGCAAAGGACGGTGATGTCGAAGGTACAGGTCAAACAGAGATTAAAGAATCTCCTTCTTTCCGAGGAGGACATCGGCGCTTGGGACCAACAGGCAGGGAATTTCAAGCATAACATCTGGGCTGAACAGGTTGCCTCACTGGCGAGGGAACTAGGAGATGCGGACGGCAGACTAGTCGACTTCGTCACCGAGAACATCCCACGGTCCCTACGTATCTACTTACCGGAGGAGAGCGACTCGTGGAGCGAGTTTCTTGGCAACATACGGAGTGCACCTATTGATGCACTACAGGATACATGGGAAAAGCTGCGGGAGGACAAAGCTCGAGATCAAACCATCGCGACACTACAGCAGCAGCTCTCGCAGCTGTCGTTGCAGGTTCACACGGGCCCCACGCGTAACACTAGATCAACTTCGACCATGCTCCCTACTCTCCCCACGGCTTCTCTAACAACTGCGGCAACACCCAGACCCGCTCAGTCAACGGGTTGGCAAGCGCGAGTGCCGTATGCACAGTTAACGCCGCATCCGCACCACGGCCTCCTTTGAAGTCTTTCCCAGCGGAGGCTCATGGCGAATGCTCCTAGGAAAACCCCTACTCGAACACCTGAACGCCATACACAACTACGCGTCAGATGTCATAACGCTAGCAGCGGGTAACACCACAGACACCATTCATAACTTCATACCTAATCCTCGTATCACTAATACACTACCAACCACAGAAACGTACTTAAACCAACCAATAAAATCAAAAACACCACAAACAAACCCCGACACCGACTTCTCCACCACCCACCTAGTAGACACGTTCATGGCAGACCTACTACCAGAATACCCCCCAGGTGATGTTACATATTCAAACGTGTTCGTCGCCGATGATGTCTTCACCAGATTCACGGAAAAAGGACCCTTCCATCCTCCACGAGTGGAAGAAATCCTCAAGGCAGTCACCATCGGACCCGGCGTATCTGAGAAAGAACGCGAGCAGGTGCGCGACCTCCTCCGAGAATTCGCTGACGTGTTCGCCCTCTCAGTGCGCGAAGTAAAGCCGGTGGATTCCGTCTCATTCCGCCTCAACATCCCGAAAGATGTCGACTACCCGGTAAAGATACACCAACGCCCGTTAACTCACGCGCAAAGGGAATGGTACATGCCGGTACTAGACAACTTCATCGCGGCGGGAGTACTCAAAGAAATCCGACCGGATGAAGTCAAAGCGGTACATCCTACGGTTCTGGCCCAAAAAGCTCACGGATCACCAGGACTAACCATGGACGAGATCAGATGGCGAGTCGAAGACGAATGTCTACGTCTCGGTAAGCCCCCCAGTCCAAACATGCCAGCTAAGCCTTCGCCTAGAAACTTGACCGATGCCGACTCGACAAAGAAACCAAAGTGGCGTATCACGCAGAATTTCCACTCGGTCAACAAGGCGTGCAAGGTAGCACCTATGATACAAGGTGATATACGTGCGAAACAACAACGCTTGGCAGACCATCAGTACATCTGCGTCATTGACTTCGCATCGGGATTCTATGCCGTCAAGGTAGAAGAGGAAGACCAACCATACCTGTGTATATACACAGAAGGTAGGGGATACCACTGCTACGGCCGAATGCCTATGGGTGTAATGGGAGCCCCGGCGTGTTTTGCGGAACTAACGGCGAAAGCCTTTCATGACATCTCCCTGGATCTAGGACTAGAGACCTTCGTCAACGACAATGGTCTGGCCGGCGACGACTTCGACGAGCTACTAGACCGACTACGACGCTTTCTACAGCGGTGTCGGGAGCAAGACCTGTCCGTCTCACCTTCCAAAACACTACTATTCATGTCAGAAGCGGTCTACGGCGGAGCACGGGTAGGTCGTGAAGGCATCAAACCAGATGTGGCGAAACTAGAGGCTATTGCTAAGTGGCCAATCCCATCAACCCTACACGAGTTGATGAAGTTCTTAAGGCTCACGGGATACTTTCGGTCTCTCATAAAAAATTACGCCCGGATTGCAGCGCCGCTCACGGACTTCCTGCGCAACCTAGAACCAGCTGCGCAGCACGGTAAGCGAAAGTATCGTCAATTCTTACGCGATTACTCCCTTGCATCCGCCGGTTGGACAACCAAACACACTGACGCGTTTTTAACACTGAAAAATATCCTAGTATCCGAACCCGTACTGCGCGCCCCCGCCGCCCTGCAATTTGATGGCACGCCATTCATTCTCACAACGGATGGATGCAAAGACGGGTTTGGTGCCGTCCTCTCGCAACGGTATACGGTCACATTGCCCGGTGGAGAGACAACCACACGCGTACATCCCATCGGCTACGCCTCCAAACGAACATCACCTACGGAAGAGAAGTACAAACCATACGTATTAGAATTTGCCGCACTAAAATTCGGCTTAGATCAATTCAGTGATCTCATTTGGGGATTTCCGGTCGAGATCGAGACAGACTGTACTGCTCTGCGTGACACCATGTGCAGTGACAATCCCTCACTCGCGCATGCCCGATGGCGAGACGTAGTATCCGCCTATTACCTTACGGACGTACGCCACCGTCCGGGCAGAACCAATGAAGCCGCAGACGCGCTCAGCAGGAAATATAGCCATCGTCCTTACGAAGAAGGAGACGGCAGCGCCTGGTCTGTCAGCGAAGATTGGGAAGCATCGTGGGGCATCACAAATGACCTCTTCGGGATCACTTCAGACCAAGATCTTTCGTCTCTACGAACTCGTTTCACTGACGAGCCCT
Organism: Leccinum boreale; assembly: GCA_038092235.1. Classification (NCBI taxonomy): domain Eukaryota; kingdom Fungi; phylum Basidiomycota; class Agaricomycetes; order Boletales; family Boletaceae; genus Leccinum; species Leccinum boreale. Next base: position 24,926 of record JBBPPX010000308.1, on the reverse strand, counting down.
TTCTTTTAGAGGTCATTGATGCAATCACCGAGCTAGACAAAGATAAGCCAGACCATCTGCGCAGGCGCGCCAAACATAGGGCAATGGACTACCTCATCGAGGACGGACGCCTTTGGCGCCTACCCAAAGGGAACTCCCCTCGAGCCAAACCACGCGTCGAATGTGTCTCACGGAAAGAGGCCATAGAAAAGGCACAACAAGAACACGAGAAAAACGGGCATTGGGGTAGGGACCAGGTCAAACTAAAGCTGCTCGACTCGTATTGGAGTCCGGGCCTTAGGCAATGGCACGGGTGGGGTGTACCCGCTCGGGTGTGCGTTACGGGTGTCATGCAGGTTGGGTACGGGTCGGCCCGGGCCACACCCTTACCGGACCCGGACCCTCATCACGGGTGTTGATGAATATGTCTAATTTGTCTGAACTCTACTCAACAGAACTTTATCTAAGATTCACATATCACCATGTCATCCAATCCCCATCCTGCACTCTCACCCAGATCTTGATGCAGACCAAATCTGCAAAGCGCATTACCAAACCCACAGAAAGGGCCATAGCACTGGCTGCCAATGAGAACAGGGCCTCAGGGACTGTCAGAAAGTGTTAAGGGGGTGAGAGCCCCCCCCTTTCCACCGTGATCGCTACCACGCAGCCCATGAAGAAAAAAAAAACAACCAGCTCGAAGTCAGCTGCGCACTCAAGTTCCAATGCCGAAAAACAGAAATGCACGGCTTTGATGAGCAACCGAGCGATCTTACTGTCCGACGACTCAGACGGTCTGGATGTGGTCGGAAACGATGACACGGACATCAGCATTGAGATTGAGCCTCCTCAACTAAAAGAGACCCCTCAGGCGGAGCTAGGTACCACTGGCTCAACACTTTTCTTGCTGTGCGATGTTCTGATCAAACACATTCAGAACGACTGCAAAAAGACTGGGTCTCACCGGTCTATGCCTTTTTTGATCCCACACCGATGATCCAGACGGTGGATGGCAGGTGTGTGCATGTCTTCAAGTGTCTTGGAAAAGGGTGTACATCCATGGTCCGGCGATTTCTTGATACAAAGAACAAGCAGTCCACTGGTAACATGCACAAGCATGTCAAGCTGTGCTGGGGGGACGAGGTCTTGAAGACGGCCAATGGCGCCAAGGACATCAGTGAAGTGCGCGGCAAAATCGTCCCGAGTATCTTATGAACCGGGTCAATCACTGCCACATTCGAGCGAAAAGGAAATGGCAAGGCCACTTACAGTACCCGGCAACACACACGCTCTGAAACGAGGTGAGTGTGAGGTCATTAGACTTGAGGATGTGTTGGTAACGCAGGCTCTAGAGCCGAAATTGTGTGTTGGGTTGCGGAAGACCTGCATCCATTTAAAATTGTTAACGACAGGGCATTTCAGTCCCTAATGAAGATGGGAAGACCCGAATACTACATACCTTCCGCTGAAACAGTTTCGCACGATGTGAAACAAGTCTTTGTTCGAACGCGGCAGTGCATTGCTAAAATGTTGCAGGTTAGTCTGTGTATTTTTGAAATGAAATGTTAGTCATTGGTATGCCCCAGGCTTACGAGGGGCGACTCAACTTTACCATGGACGCTTGGACTGCCCCGACCCACCGATCATATGTGGCGTTCTGTGTACACTTAGAGCGAAAAGGAGAGCCACTGTCATTCCTGTTAGACGTCGTCGAAGTTCCAAAGGTACACGTGCACACTCACCTGCAATCATGGACGTGACTAAAGCAAGACAGTCACATACGGGCATCGAGCTTGCTAGTGTGTTCGCACAAGTGCTGATCGATTTTAAAATTCAAGACAAGGTATGTGCGCGGTGTTGAACGGAGACTCACCTGGCACTGACCCATTTTACTAGATCTTGAGTATCACCTGTGACAACGCCTCGAATAACGATGTGATGATTGAGGCGCTCACAGCGGACAATGAAGCGTTTGGAGGCGCTAAGACCCACACCCAATGTTTTCTCCATGTCATCAACCTTGTAGCCAAGTCGTTGATGAGCCAGTTTGAAATGACTTAGAAGGAGTTTGATAAAGCAGTGGAGGAGAGGACATACAAACTTACCGGGTTGATGGACGACGATGGCGATGATGCAGTGGAGATCACCAATGTTCCAGGTGAAGTAGTATTCAAGTTTTAATCTATGTACCGTACACATTGCACGACTAATCTTGCATTGTAGTTTACCAACATTTTTGACAGCTTGGCCGTGTTAGGACCCAAGATCAAAGACGACCACTCTGAAATCGATCGTTACCTTGGCACGGACCCAATCGCTTGGTGGTATGAGCGGTGCACGGCATATCCGCATATGTCTCGGATGGCTTTGGACTTTTTGACAGTGCCCGGTATGTCTATTTTTCATTCTTTTCATTCTTGCATGGCTAATAAAGTATTCTAGCTACATCTGTTGATATCGAGCGGCTGTTCAGCCGTGGCCGCCTTGTCCTGTCGCATGTCCGCTCTTGCTTGTCGACACAGTCAACCTGCGCGCTCCTTTGCCTTGGGCATTGGAGCGCACTACGCTTAGTGAAATCTGAGAATGTGGAGAAGGTCTCCAAGCTCCCTGATGTGGCTGGAGAGGAACCAGAGCTTGTTGAGGGGTGGGATGCAATCAGTGCAGTAGAATAGGAGTCGATACTGTGTACCATGTGATATTGTCGTACCGAATATGACTCGAAGACCCCGGGGTTGTACCCGCGACGGGTATCATTGCGGGTATCTTTTCGTGATCCCCGATGACAACCCGAACCCTTGGAAATGGGTATGGGTAGTCGGCGGGTTCAGTATGGGTACAACCAATGACACCCAGGGGTATACCCGTGCCATTGCCTACCAGGCCTTGACATATCCATTCAACATGCTCTGCTTCAGTGCCCGCAATGTAAGAGCTTTGGCTCCGCACACTTACATGCCCTTTTAGATCCCATCATGCGGAGGCACCCATTTGAACTTGTTGTCGCAGACTATCTATCCATGCCCAAAGGCAAAGGTGGGTTCCATACCATCCTTCTGTTCATGGATGTGTTTTCGCAGTACACCTGGGAATTTAAGTTCAAACACCATGGCACCGCCAATACCACTATTCTTGGCCTCAACCATCTGGCCCACTCTTTTCGAGTACCAGACATGTTCATGACAGACGGAGGTTCCCACTTCAACAACCGGGAAGTACGCGCTTGGTGCGAGGAACATGGTAGCAAACATCAGGTCACACTGGCCTACTCCCCCTGGGTAAACGGCTTGATAGAGAATGCTAACAGATTATTACTCGGGCATCTCCGTCGTCTTAGTGGGCCAATGGATGCGGTCAACAAGACCGATCTTGCAAAACCCGAAGAGCTCGCATGCGCCTGGCCGGACCACTTTGATGACGCCATTCACCACCTCAACGAGCGCATTCTCCCCTCAATCAAATTGTCCCCAAAGGAGGTGATGTTCGGGCTAATCGTCAATACATCATTGACTCCACCCACAGTTGAACCTCCCCACCAAACGACGAAGATGTGGGTGTCCACTTTGCCTACGTTGTGCAACAGCACTTAGACACAGTGGACCGCCTAATGCAATACGCCGCCAAGAGAAAGGCTGCCTTCGACCGCAGGGTCCATCTCTCAGCACCCGGTGAGGTTACTTTTAAAGTCGGTCAACTCGTTCAAGTTCGCAATCTGTCTCTAGATACAAAGTCCAATCTACGAAAACTCGCACCCCAGTGGTCAGCCCCTCAATGAGTCTTGGAACAAGTCAGAAACTCCTATTGACTCAGCACCCTAGAAGGTGCCCCCATCTCGGGCCGAGTCCACGCCCGTCGCCTACGTCGCTTCATACCACTACGTGACTCTACACTCACCGACCTTGACAACAACCTCAGGTTCCTACGTGATCCCTTTACCAAAACAGTGGACACAGATGAGCGGCTAGAGGACATAGATGAGAGAGAGGGGGATTCAGACGAAGAAGAGGAGGATGCATGAGGGGAAGAACGAGCAGGGTCAGAGATAGAGACGGGTGTGGGATAGGTTCGCAGAGTGCAATCCCGGGGTGTTGCATTTGTGATGGGGGGACATGTGGCAGTGCAGAGAGAGGGGTCGAGGAGACAGAGCAGGAGAGCAAGAGGGGTCCCGGGAGTGTCCGAGGCTTAGTCAGCCGCGGGGTTCTTAGAGCAGCATGGCACATTCGTGTTTTGTTGTCGTTCATCTATTGTCAGGCATTCGTCGAGGCATTGCTAGGCATGATGTGGCAATATCTGTAGCTCTGGCCTCTCCACCAGGGAAGGCGAGAACGGGGAACCATGGATTGGAGCAGACTCAGATGAGATGAGACAAGCGAACTCTTGAGCAGAGGTGCCAAGAAATGCACAACTATGGAACAAGAACAAAGAACAAGAGCGAGCACAGATGAGAGGGATATAATCAAAGTCAAACACTCACTCAATGGGATCATTATCAAACTCTCTCAGATAACACCGGATGGAACATGGCAGTAGCTGAGCTGCCTCAGGGTGATTGAAACTGGTCACCTACACCGGCAATGCACACTCACTTTGTCTCATTTGTTCTTCTCAATCAGTTCCAAGAGATAGTACGGTGCTTGTTCCTTGAGGTAGCTGAAATTCTCAATGTATCACTTTCTGGTGCACTCATCATGTAACTGAGTTTGAGCGCATATATGTGTTGAGAGTCGCAAGTAGCACTTACACCTTGCCCAACACCTTCTCCTGCATTTGCTGTGTCCGTTTCTTTCCAATCTTTCGAGCAGGTAGTGTGGATGGACTTTGCTACTGTTAGAACTCCTGCCGCTGGATGATCTGAACCCGAGTCACTAGACATGGGTGGAGGATCAGGTCAAGATGGAGGGAGGGTTGAGGAAGCTGACGCATACTTGATCAGAAATTGTTTGTCTATGTTGTGACAATTATGTAAGTAGGCTGTGCCACTTTGTCGCATAGTACTGCTCTTTTCACTACAGAATACTTAGTACTAGTAGGGGTACAATGGGAATTGCATCGAATAAGCAAGCATCAAGTCAGAGTCATCTAGTAACACATACATATGGTCGCTATAAGCACAATATTATGCTAGCCTTTCAGCCGCAAAGCTTCTCTTTATCTACATCCGTGTTCATTTCTTCATTTTTCTCGTCTTCAGGCTCTGATTTGTAGATGTCATGCTTGACAGCGCATCTGGTCGTAGGATCTTAAGCCTGAGGATGAATGTCTGTAATGTAGCGTTACTGGGTGCGGGTTGGCATTTGCGTACCTGTGCCAAACCCGTTACCTGTGGCCACAGGTACGGGTAGTATGCACTACCTGTGACGACGTTCGACATGTCGTTACATGATGATCGCTGCAATCGTCATGTCATGACATGTCGTCGTTGTCGTTGTGCTTGTGTCGTTTGTCGTTGTCATTGCAGTGGTGCCGTGGCCTGTTGACTGTTTTGTCCTCACCGCATCGTGGTATGCCGGTGCGTCAGTTGACATGTTGTGGTGCCACGTTGTGTCGTTGCGTCGTCCTCATTGTGGTAGGCCATTGTGTCAGTTGACGTGTTGCCAGTGTGTTGCCACGTCGCGTTGCCCTCGTCGTTGCATCCTTGTCGTCGTCAAGAATTTGTCGCTGATGACAGTGAGGGGTGAGCAAGGGAGGACGAGGACGAGGAGAAACCATGTGCTCACCGTTGTTTGTCGACGTGGTGGTGGTAGTGGTGCCATTGCGTCGTTCGTCGATGTGCACGTGCCGTCGTTGTGTTGTTGTGGTCGTGCCAGTCGACGTAGTGTGATGGCGTCGTCTTCGTCCGTCGTCTTCGACTCTTCGTCGCGATGTTGCATGCTGTCGTGTCAGTTGACACGTCATTGTCGTCTTTCGTTGTTGCATCGTCTGGTTGTTGGTGTCGACGTTGATTATGGTGGTGGTCGACACCACATTGACTATTGTGACTCGTTGTCGTCGAGTCGTCGAGTCGTGGTGTGATTGCGTCGTCACGTTGTTGAGTCGGCATCAGCGTCAGGAAGTGGTCATCGCGTTGGTCGCATCATTGGCGAGGGCACGAGGGCGCTGAGCGCAGACCCACGGGTACACCCATGGGTCCATTTCATCATATCGGCGCTGTGGGTACAGCTAAATTAGTGGGGTACGGGTATGAGTGGAAACACCCACGGGTTTACACGTTGTTGATGGTATCGTTGTGTTGTGTGGGGACGCTGTCATGTTGTTGTCGAGCCATCATGGTGGCATGAGGATGGAAATGGGGATGGGGATTGTGTCGTCGTTGTCGTCATCGCATTGTCGTGTCATCATCATGAGGTGTGGTCGAGTCATGTCGGTGCATTGGCCGGCGCCGTTCACGCTGACAACCTGCGGGTGCAGGTACATACCCGGAGTTTTACCCGTGCTATTCTCTAAGCATTATTACATTGTCAGGAATGAAGATTGAAAGCATACAAGTGGTCCCGGCTAGGGAATATCGACGGGTTAGCATTTGCGGACCCCATCCAACCTGTGGTATGGCCGCATGGGTCCGGTACTACCCAGACCGGCGTGCAGCAGTGGATGGTGCCACGTCGCATTGTTGTGTTTATTGAGTCGTCATGTATGGTGTTACAAATGCACAAAAATTTCCACTGCATTGTAGAGAGCACAGGCTCTCTGTGTGGATATAGTGCCTATCTCGCCACATCCAAGCTCGTCCCCTCGCGTCCAAGTCCATTCCGCCTCGTCCCATCCCTGTCCATGAGCACGGTAAGTCAGTCCGCCCATCGGACAAACCAGACTACTGCTGGACTACGGTCTTTGGCTCCTATATATCGCCGGTATTGTTCTGTACTTCTTCTACTTTGTCTTTTGTGTCGTTCCCACTGACTCTTGCTGCTTACATACTTCTTGTTCTGTCATCGTTTGTTTCGTAGAGACCTTCTTGTTCCAGACTGATCCTCGTGTAGTTAGTAAGTGTCTCGGCTAGTGCTGGGCGCCCTTATATCCGCCTTCGGGCCGTCAAATATTATCATTTTTCGTCTCTCGTAATCGTTGGATCACACTTGCGTAACTCGTTATTCTCGTCTCCATCGTCGTTGTGACCGTCGCCAATGATCCAATCCGCTCCGCCTCATCTCCACCTCATTCCCGTAGGTTGTTGTGACTCGCCAACACCATAACTCGTCTCGTCCCGCTCGTCTCACTTGTCTTCTCACTCGTTCTCGTCATTTTCTGCCTCTTGTCCTCTTCGTTCCTGTCCATTCCAACTCAGACTAACCGTAGTCCACCCTCTTTTCAGTCCGCTCCGTACTGGACTAACACTGGTACTAGTTTTCTGGTCGTCTCAGATGCCCGGACATCGTCTCCCTCCTCCTGTATCCCCTCCAAGAGCCCCTTGGATGAACACCTCGCCTACCATGTCACCCCCATCGACATCTACACAACTGGAGCCCACCGCGAGGGGTTCTTCTTTGCAGGAATCACAGAGAAGTCTTCGACCAACCTCTCGCAGGCAGGAACATGACAACCTTCTGGCCTATTTTCGCGACTTGACCATTTCCGAAGACTCTTCACTTCTTGGCCTCGTTCCATCTCCCGACACGCTCCATAACCGGATAGATCTCCCCGATTCAGACCAAAACAGGATTCTCGCCACTGTGGATCCTTACCCCAACGACCTCGCTCTGGTTGGGATGAGATCCTCCACTCCCGCCACTCCGGAGAACGTCTACCCACCGCCACACACATCCACTCGCGACCACAGCTACTTTCCCAGAGATTTTTCCAATACGTCCGACTTCATTCCGGGAGCCTTCATCCATTCTACACCTCAGAATCCGAGACCGGTGTTCTCACCAGATCTAGATCCCTATCGACCATTGTCACCTTTGTCATCATTAACCCTGTCGCCACCGGTCTCCTCAGCTTCAGAATCCCCTCCTCGACTCTCTTATCTACTCCGCCCTTCGCCAAACTCATCACCGAACTTTTCCCCTCTGCCTCATTACGAACAGCTTTTTTCTTCCTCGTGCGCTCCTGTTGCCCTCTCGTCATCATTTCACTGTCCGTCCTCATCATCGTTTTTCTCTCCGCCCTTGTCTCCCATCGTTCTGCCGCCTCCCGTCCACTTTCCTCCATCATCCGCCCCCGTTCTGTCATCACTTTACTTAGCTCCCCCATCCAATCCCCTTCCATCACTGTCTCCAATCCCGTCCCATCTTCTTCCAATCCCATTCCACCCCTTCCTATTCCACGTAGACCGATGGCACAAAACCTCCCGCTCCGGGGTTCCTCCAAGGCCCCGAAGTTCGACGGAACCACCACCCTGCTCCTTAGCTATATCGACGACGTCGAGTCTCTTATCACCGCTGCCAATGTCGCTGACGACGCCCAAAAAATCAAGATCGCAATCAGGTACGCCAACGAGGAGGAGGCGGAAGGATGGCGCCTTCTCCCTGAAGCAACCCGCGAATCCCCCAGTCTGGGCCACCTTCGTTTGAGCATTGAAGGAACTGTATCCCGGATGCGAAGACAGGTGTCGCTACAGTCTATCGGATTTTTAGTACCTTATCCATGAGACCCACAGCAAAGTCATGAGGAACCACACTGACTTGGGCAAGTATCACCGCAACTTCCGAAAGATGGCGACGCCCTTGGTCGATGCCCGGATGATCTCAGACCTGTCCGTCGATGAATGGTTTTTAGATGGATTCCATCCCGACTTCGCTAAACAGGTCCGCTCCAGAGTCCTCAGCACCAACAACACCCTCCATCCATACGCAGTACTCAAAATCGACGACGTCATGAAGGTGGTGGCTTTTCCGCTTACAGGAGCGTCACTCCTGCCATGTGGGTCCGCTGGCCGTACTCCTTCCAGTGTTTTGCTCCCTGCCTACTCTGCTCCATCCCATGTTCCATCTGTTCCTTCCCCTTCCCCTTTTACAGCGCCCCATTCTAGGTCCATCCCCTCTAGCATCCCGTCCCACGTTTCTCCCTCTCCACAGCTTCCACAGACGATCAAACAAGAGACATTCAACATGTCCCATTGCACTTGCAATTTCTGTGGCGAGACTGGTCACTATATTAGCAACTGCAGCAAGGTTGAGGCTTATATCTCAGCCGGAAAGGCAACCCAAGGCACGGACCGGCGAGTCTATCTCGCCGACGGGAATTGGATCCCATTGTATGATGGGATTGTCTGCATCAAGGACCGCATTGATCAATACCTTTTCCAGTCTGCCACCACTTCGCCTACTTCCACCCTCGTCCGCGATCCCCCTCCTCACATGACCGCCGGGATCTTGACCCTGACCGGTTCCAACACCGAAGCTGTAGTTGAGATCGCCCCGGTTGCCTACCTGACCTCTCTTGGAGATGATGAAGAAGAAAGGAAGGACATGCCTGATGAGGAGTTCCACGCTATGTTCCAAAAGGTCTGGGCGACGTATCAGGTGGACAAGTCCACAAAAGGCAAGCGAGTCCGTTTCGACGGAGTAGAAATCACTCGCTGGCCTCCCCGTTCTGACCTCCCTCGTACCGCGTCCGTCAGCGAAGAGATCGAGTCACCTGAGGTAGCCCAATCTCGAGCATCGACCCCTGTCCCTCCGCCTCCGGCACCTAAGCCATCAACCCCGCCGTTCCATCTGCTCACTCCTCGACTCCGCCCTCGTCCACCGGTCTGCCATCTCAGATGGCCGGTCCCCCGCAGCCCGTCACCACCGCTCCCCAGTCCTCCGTGCCCACTCCCTTCGGTCAATACAGGTATTCCTTCCCCCTCAAAGATGGAACTGCCCCTCGCCGCCTCCTGGATCATGTACTAGAGAGTACCATGCCGATCCCAGTCAAGGAGCTGATCTCCATTGCTCCAGAGGTTCGTAAGCAGTTCCGCGAGATGACGATGTCCAAACGCATCACATCCACCAACATCGTCCACGTCAACGAGCTAGCTGGCTTCGACCCTGATGCCATTTCCCGTACCTTCGGAGACCAAGTGATCCATGACGATAACAGGTCTATTGTTGCTCATCACAGCATCCCCCTTCGGTCTATTGAAGCCACGGTCGTCGCCAATGGTCGGCTGCTCAATGCGGTCTTGGACTCCGGGTCCGAGATTGTGGTGATGCCGGCTCAGGTTTGGGAGTCTCTTGGGTTGCCGGTCCGGTCCGACCACACGATTACAATGTCCAACGCTAATACCAGTACCGATTCGACGATCGGCATCATCAAAAATCTCCATTTGGACTTCGGAGGAGGTGAGATTGCCCTCCAAGTTCAGGTTATTCCCCGTGCTAATTTTGATTTACTTCTTGGTCATACTTTCCATTGCATTATGTCCGCTTCTACAGACGATTTTCCTGACGGTACACAGACTATTACCTTACGCGACCCCAATTCCGGGAAGGTGTTCAAGTTGCTGACCCATCGTTGGACGGAGGGTTGTCCCCATTGCCGTTGTTCTCTTCCTTGTTCTAACCATAAGTCCATAGTCGAGTTAGGTTTTTGAGTTTCGATGATCTGCTGTCCGGTAGGGGAGATCTCGCACTTTCACCTTATGTTTCATCTATAGTATCCTCGTCTTTCTTGAGTGCTTCCGTTTCCATCTCCGACTCTGTATCTCGTTCCGCATCTTGTTCCGTATCTTGCTCCTTATCTCGTTCTGTTCCGTCTTCAGTTTACGATTACCTTTCTTCTACACAGTCCACTCTTACTCCCGCCCATATGGACGCAGCTTCTTCCATTTACTCCTTTGATTATAGATCTCATTCTCTCACTTACAAGCCCGTCGCTAAGAAGATCCGGCCCATCATTGGCCCACTCGAGGAAGAGTACTGAGTGCTCCACCACCTACCTGATGACCCCCTTGCCAGACTCGTTCCGCTTCCTACCCATCCCCTGCATTCACTCCTGGTCTCCGCTTCACTCAGGAACGCGCCAACGCCCTCAATCTAGATTCTTCCAATTGGTTATGGCCGGAAGAGGTGAAGCTCGTCCGTTGGCTTGTGTGCAATCACGAGTCAGCGTTCGCGTGGATCCCCACTGAGCGCGGCCATCTCGATGACCGGTACTTCCCCCCTGTTAAAATCCCCATCATTCCGCACACTCTGTGGGTCCTCCGTAACATCCCTATTCCACCAAAAGCATAGGGCCAGGCCATCCAGATCATCAAAAACTGGATCGCTTCCGGTGTCTATGAACCGTCCGCCACTGCCTACCGCTCCCATTGGTTCTGCGTGCTCAAGCAGGATGGCAAGACGATGCGCCTGGTCCATGACCTGCAGCCCCTGAACGCCGTCACAATCTGTGATAGCTCCGTTCCGCCCTTTGTCAAGCATCTCGCGGAATCGTTCGGAGGGTATGTGGTCTACGGAATGATGGACCTGTTTGCCGGATACGATCAGCGCCTCCTTCACATCGACTCTCGTGATATGACAACTTTCAACTCTCCCCTCAGACCCCATCGCCTCACCACTCTCCCCATGGGTCACACCAACGCAGTTCAGATCTACCAAGCCGACATGGCTTTTATTTTACAGGACGAAATCCCCCATCACACCATGCCTTTCATCGACGACCTCCCCGTTAAGTCCGCCACTTCCCGCTACCAAGATGTCGACAGAAACTATGAGACCATTCCGGAGAATAGCGGAATCCGCCACTTCATTTGGGAGCATCTCACTGTTGTCCACCGCATCCTCCAACGCCTCCAAAATGTCGGCGCAACCATCACCACCAAGAAATTCATCCTTGCTGCTCCAGACGCTACCATCATCGGACACAAGTGTACGTTTGAGGGACGCGTTCCGCATGAAGCCAAGATCCAGAAAATCCGGGACTGGCCAGAATGTCAGAACCTCACACAGGTCCGCGGTTTCTTGGGCACTTGCGGCGTGGTCCGTATTTTTATTCGTAATTTTGCTACTATTTCTCATCCGTTGGTCGACCTGATCCGGAAGAATGTTCCGTTTTCTTGGGGTGACGCCCAATGCGAAGCCATGTCTCGTCTGAAGGACAAGATCATCAAGTCTCCTGCGCTCCGGCGGCTTGATTATGAGTCCAGCCGTGAAGTGTTCCTTGCCGTCAATACTTCCATAATCACGGTAGGGTTCATTTTGTCGCAAAAAGGGGAAGATGGCAAGCGCTACCCTAATCATTTCTGTTCCATTAGTCTTACCAAAGTCGAGAGCCATTATTCTCAGGCAAAGCTCGAACTTTACGGACTCTTCGGTGCACTCCGCGCGGTCCATGTTTTTATTTTTGGCATTACAAACTTGACCGTGGAGATGGACGCCAAATACGTCCAGGGGATGATCAACAACCCCAATCTCCAGCCCACTGCGACCATCAATCGATGGATCACAAGTATTCTTCTCTTTCATTTTCGTTTACAACATGTTCCGGCTAAGCAGCATACTGGTCCGGACGGACTGTCCCGGTGTCCGCCTTCCAATGATGACCCGCCTGAGGAAGACATTGTCGAGGACTGGCTGGACGATGCTTACTCCTTCGCTACCATGCTACTCAACGACCGTTTTCTGCTTCCCCGCTCTCCGTCTCTTGCTATCTCGTTTTCATACCGTACTCTGGGTTCCGACCCGCCTCCGTCTCATGTCCGCTCTTACTCGTTTCTCTTACCTACATCTTCCGCTCCGGACTCTGTTCCCGCTTCCACAGATACATCTACGATACCCCGTTCTTCCAAGGCCATTGCCAAGGATGCCCGTCTTGTTTTGATTTGCGATTTTCTTGATACACGGACTCGTCCCCCAGATCTTTCCGATTCAGATTTCCAGTCCTTCATCAATGCAGCCACAAAATTCTTCCTCCTCCATGGCTCACTCTGGCGCCGTGAACCCCATGGCCGTCACCAACTTGTTGTTCTGGTACACCGCCGGTACGGTCTCATCTGTTACAAACCTCTTCATTTTCAACTCTTCAAAGTCACATGACCTGCTTAGTCAGCATCACGTGATCACTTACATAAGTGTTGTCTCTCATATTTCACTTGCCACTTTTCCAAGTCACGTGATCCACTTAGTCATCATCACGTGACCTGTACCTTTATTATTATTGTACCACTTTACACTTACTATATTAGCTAGCACTGCTTATCCAGACCAGCCCTGAGTTGGTCTGTGCGCATATGTCATTAGTATAAATACTTGAATGCATCAACCGAACAAGCTAGTCTTGTTCTGGTTGGATTCCCTCTCACCTATACATTCCCCTCCTAAGTCTTTGTCCCCTTGTCGAGGTGCCATAGTCCTTTTTGGATAGAGGTTGCCTTCATAAGAACAAGACTATCTTTACTATCCCACCTCACTCGTCACCAGTACATCGTGACAAACACTTTATTTCTAAATCGCTTCGTCATTGTCAAATCCCAGACATAAGGAAGACCCCTCACATCAGAGGATAAAGAGAACCCTTGACCAGGTTACCGTCCAGGGGATTACGAATCCTTGATCTACAAATTGTATCGCGGGACTGTACATCCCACAAACTCATTCGCTTTGCGAAGGCTACAACCTCATTCGAGAGGACACACTTCGCCGTGAGTAATAGTATCAATCCCTACCCTGTGCATAGTGGGTCAGCACACGCTTTCGAACGAGCGTAATTGTTATCGAGGTTGCGCATGATATAACCTAAACGATCCACGGGTATTACCTATCCATCCGCTCAACGGGCAACAGATATCACCTGTGTGCACTCCCCGGTTCCTCCACCAGAAAGTCGTGCTCGTGACATGACTGGTCTAAGAAGATTTTTCTTTACAGATTCGAGTAAAGTGACTCTTCGTGAGATCCTCCTCGTTATATGAGTATCACCCTTATTGTCCTCATCGGAACACTTGCCTTCGTCTATTGCTTCACCCTTGTCGCCGCCCTCTTCTACCACTTATCCAATCAAGAAGAAGGATATCATCTTGAATTGATTATTGCGGGAAAAGAATTCAAACTAAATTTTCTTAGCCCCGACTACCATCGACCTGCAGAGCCCAACCCATATGATGTGAAAACTCAGTGGTCTGATGCCGGCTGGGATACCAACTACGAAACCACCCCTGAACCAATCACTCTCCCTACTCCTGAAGAACTCACCATGCTACACAAAGCACACGACCAGCAATTCGTGGCCTACCTACAGGAACAAACCATTCTCAATTGGACTACCTAAAATTGCCCATCATTCCTGTAACCTTCGAAAATGTATCTTTCGCTGTGTGAGAGGTTACTTCAATCCCTCGTCTTCCAATACAGGAAGAAGATCCTAATGACGACTACATTGGAGGATTTGAACTTGAAATAGTCGGTGATTGGCCCTTCGAACTCAAAAATCAATTCTTGAGATCTCTCGATGGCGAATTCCTCGCTGAAAATTACAACCCCTATTACATCTACGCCAGTCACGTAGAATTCCAAATCGAATTACAAGATGGGATCAGGAGGATATTTGATGGATATGGGCACGGAGCAGCCCACGTTCAACCCAATGAGAGGCAGGGGCTCGAGATCGATCCCCGAAGATCAACTGCCCCAGCCATCAACGAGTGTCGTCTCAGACGCTCGACTAGACTTGCTGTATGAAACGATCGAGAAGCTGTAGGAACAACTCTGAGAAGCGCAAGACAGTGCCCAAAAGGCCCACGACCATCTAGACCAAGAAAGAGAAGAAGTCCCTCCCCAGACGTCGTCCTTGTCCCCCGAAACCCTCGCCGTCATCGCAGCCCTTCAACCTTCACAAAAGTCCTCCGAGAACTCGAAGAAGCGCGCCGAAATAATCCCTGATCCTGGGAATTTCGATGGAACCTACAGTCGATATGACGAATGGTGGACAAAAATGATGGCTTGGATTGAAGTCCATGCAGAGACGTTCACCACTAATAAACAAGGATGTTTGGCAGCTCTTTCTCACATAGGCGACGTAGGCGGTGCTGGTGCTTGGGCCAGAAACGAATTGAAAAAGCGACGAGGATGGGAAGATCATGAATGGCCTTCTCCTGCCCAACTAGAAGCATTATTTGATGGTCGTTTTCGAATCGGCAACGAGCGAGACATAGCTCTTTGAAAACTCATGGACAAGAAACAAGGATCGAAGGAGTGAACCCAAGTCTTCCTAATGACATGGATAGCTCTCTACGATCAGGCAAAGTGTGATCCTATGATGGGAATAGCCCTGCTCGAAAGGAACAGTCGACAAGACATTATCAAACATATGTTCCTACAAGAAGAAAGGCCAACCAAGATTCACGACTTCATTGCCGTCATTCAAAAGTACGTCAATGCCATCAAAGCTTTCGAAACTCGCTCTTCCTTCCAACATCGAGACCCCAATGCCATGGATATCGACACAACTGTGACAACTACAGATGTTTGAAAGACATCTCTAGGATGTTACAACTGTGGAGGCGACGGACATTGTGCCAAGGAATGCAAAAAACCCTCCACCCGCTGTAAAGATTGTGGATTCTCTCGTGGCGGACATAGAAAGGAATGTCCCAAATATAAAGCCAAACAAGTGCGGGCCACAGAAGGAACTGCTTCAACAAACCAACAAACCCCACAATCGCCTAACTGGGTTAAAGCGATACAAGGCATGGACTTAGAGGCTGCACAAGCCTACTTCCGAGATCTCGATGTGACGCAGGGAAAAGAGTAAGGGAGACCGTATCGGATACGACCCCTCCCCCTCATAATAAACAAAAAAATAGTTTACTTTTCAATTACCGTACTCGACGCCTAGATAGTGCTAGTACAAATTCTGTTTCCTCTTCTTCTTTCAATCGTTTTAGTGTATTAGACAACAATGTTTCTCTTGATTCTTTGTCCTCTCGAAGTAGTATCCTACAAGATGACACAACCGAAGCCACAATCTCGAAAGAGTGTGCTCCCCGGGAAGGGAGGCTTAATTTGGCTTACAAAGAAAAAATAAATTCTCTCCCTCAGATCCCGACTGAGCGAAAAGTCTGCACTATGTGCCCACTTAGAGAATTAATCCTAAAAATAGACATAGTTACCAAAAACAAATACATATCCATAGTGGCCCTTCTCGACAGTGGAGCTAACGGCATCTTCATAGACACCGAATGGGCCAAAGCCCAAAGAATCCCCTTGAAACCCCTTGAACTAGTGGTACTGGTTTACAACGTAGATGGAACAATCAACTCGGCAGGAGGTATCACCTATACCACTGACCTCGTCATCGATTTTCAAGGACATCGCGAAAAAATCACTGCCGATGTGACCAACCTGGGATGTAATCAAATGATCCTGGGATACACCTGGCTACGTGAACATAACCCCATGATTGATTGGGTAAAAGGGACTGTGAAACTAAATCAATGTCCCACGTCCTGTCAAGCGTTGAACGCCATCTATCAATCTCGATTAGACAAGTCCGAGATTGACTACTCTTATAAAATTCAAGGCTTGGAAAAGGAACCTTCTGATGGTATCGAACCTGAAAAAGCCTTCAAACTGGTACCCGAAGCATATCATGAATATCTTGACGTCTTCTCAAAGAAGGCTAGCGAACATCTGCCCGAAAAGAAAACATGGGACCATGCTGTAGATCTGAAGCCGGATTTCAAACCAAAAAAGGGTAGATTAATTCCCCTCAACCCTGTAGAATAGGATGAAGTCAAAGCCATCGTAGAAGACCAATTGAACAAAGGGTACATTCGACCTTCGAAGTCACCTCAGACCTCCCCAGTGTTCTTCATCCCTAAAAAGGATGGCAAAAAATGAATGGTTATGGACTATAGATATCTAAACGAAACGACGGTCAAACACAATTACCCGCTCCCTCTCATTGGCTCGATTGTCGATAAACTAAAAGAAAGCAAGATCTTCATCAAAATGGATCTTTGTTGGGGTTACAACAATGTGAGAATTAAAGAAGGCGACGAATGGAAAGGAGCCTTCGTCTGTCATCTTGGTGCCTATGAACCCACTGTGATGTACTTCGGAATGTGGAATTCTCCCGCCACGTTCCAGAACATGATGAACAACATCTTCGCAGATATGGATGGCATTGTCATTATTTATATCGACAATCTATTGATATTCACAAATGGAGATGAGAAATACCATCAGGAAATGGTCAAAAGGGTCTTAGAAAGACTTAGAAAGAATGATTTATTTGTAAAACCTGAAAAATGCTTCTTTGGAGTACAAAAAGTCAACATGCTAGGCATGGACGTCTCTTGCAATGGAATTTCAATGAATCAGGAAAAACTCAATGGCATTGCTAAGTGGCCGGTCCCCACAAATGTAAAAGCCGTAAGAAGTTTCCTTGGTTTAGCAAATTTCTATTGCTGCTTTATCACCAACTATAGCCTCGAAGCGAAACCCTTACACGACCTAACAAAAAAAGATCAACCCTGGAAGTGGGAAAAGGCTCAACAAGATGTGTTCAATATGCTTAAAAATAGATTCACCACTGCTTTAGCATACCCCGATGATACCACCCCTTATCACATTGAGTGCGATGCATCGGATTTCGCTACCGGAGCTGTACTCTCCTCTCTAAAAGATGACAAATGGCATCCAGTAGCCTATATGTCCCATTCCATGACTCCCGAACAGCGAAATTACCCCATCGCTGATAAATAAATGCTTGCGATCATACTAGTGCTCGAGCAATGGAGACATTATCTAGAAGGAGCTAGGCACAACTTTGAGATCTGGACAGACCATAAGAATCTCCAGTATTTTATGAAAAGTCAAGATCTAAATCAACGACAAGCGCGATGGGCTCAGTACCTCTCCCGATTCGATTACACTCTCGGCCTCCCACGGCTTTGACAGTGTGTTAGTAGTGGTAGATCACTTCTTGAAAGAAGTCGCTCTGATACCAACCACAAAAACCATCACGTCGAAAGGAACTGCCGAACTCTATAGAGATTACATATGGAAGCATCATGGATTTCCCGATTCCCTCGTTTCTGACCGCAGACCTCAATTTGCTAGTCAAATGATGATAGATCTGCTCAAATTGCTAAAAATAGAAAAGAAGATGTCCACAGCTTATCATCCCCAAACCAATGGACAAACGGAATGCGTTAACCGTGAACCTAATCAATACCTCTGTCTCTTCACAGCTGAAAAACAAGATCAATGGGTTGAATGGCTTGCCATTGCCCAGTTTAATTTCGATAACACCCGCTCGTCCGCCACTGGTTTTACCCCTTTCCAGTTGACAAAAACATTCGCCCCCCATCTCGGTTTCGAACCGACATCCGTAAAAGCTCCGGCCGCTAAAGAGTTTGCCGATGAAATGAAAGCCAATCTTGAAACGACGCTCTTCAGCGAACACGCGAACGAATGAAACTACAAGTGGACATACATAGATCGGCTGCGCCGGAATACAAAATCGGAGATTTCATTTGGTTAAGCACCGAACACCTGACTCTTGACAAACGTCCTTCACATAAATTAACAGAACGCTGGATCGGTCCTTACCAAATCATTGAAATACACACCAATAGCGTGGGATTACTCTTCCCCAAATCCGTAAAAGCTTGCCACATTGTCAATGTCTCTCGAGTTAAACCTTATATTGAACCCTTACCCGGCCAACCTGTCGTCCGACCCGGACCGGTGCTTGTCAACGATGAAGGCACCAAGGAATTTGAAGTTGATTACATTGTTGACTCCAGCCCTATTGGCCGCGGCTTCCAATATCTAGTACATTGGAAAGGGTATGACAAGAGTGATCGAACTTGGGAACCTGCCTCCAGTTTGAAAAAGGCCCAAGCTGCCATACACGACTTCCATAAAAGAAAACCCTCGGCTCCTCGCCGTCTAAAAATGAATCGTACTTCATTTGACAGTTTATTTTCCACCCCTATTATTAATTTCACCTCCAGTTCTACCTCCGCTTGATCTGGTATCTCAGGACCGGCCACTTGGAAATGCCATCGAGTTTTTTAGCATTCATTGAGATTCCATCGCAGGAGACATCCATTCCTAGCATGTCGACTTTTTGTACTCCAAAGAAGCACTTTTTGGGTTTGACGAACCAGTCGTTTTTTCATAGTCTTTCTAGAACTCTTCTAACCATTTCCTAATGGTGTTTCATATCTTTATTTGTAAAGATCAAGAGGTCGTCGATATAAATAATCACTATGTTGAAATACGAGCACTGGAGTATTAATATTACAAACCTCTTCATTGTCAACTCTTCAAAGTCACGTGACCTGCTTAGTCAGCATCACGTGACCGCTTACATAAGTATTGTCTCTCATATTTCACTTGCTACTTTTCCAAGTCACGTAACTCACTTAGTCATCATCACATGACCTGTACCTTTATTATTATCGTACCACTTTACACTTACCACATTAGCTAGCACTGCTTATTCAGACCAGCCCTAAGTTGGTCTGTGCGCACATGTCATTAGTATAAATACTTGAATGCACCAACCGAACAAGCTAGTCTTGTTCTGGTTGGATTCCCTCTAACCTATACATTTCCCTCCTAAAGTCTTCGGGCCTTGTTGAGGTGCCATAGTCATTTTGGATAGAGGTTGCCTTCATAAGAACAAGACTATCTTTACTATCCCACCTCACTCGTCACCAGTACATTGTGACAAAAACTTTACTTCTAAACCGCTTCGTCATTGTCGGATCCCAGACATAAGGGAGACCCCTCACATCAGAGGATAAAGAGAACCCTTGACCAGGTTACCGTCCAGGGGATTACGAACCCTTGACCTACAAATTGTATCACGGGACTGTACATCCCACAAACTCATTCACTTTGTGAAGGCTACAACCTCATTCGAGAGGACATGCTTCATCGTGAATAATAGTATCAATCCCTACCCTATGCATAGTGGGTCAGCACACGCTTTCGAACGAGCATAATTGTTATCGAGGTTGCGCATGATATAACCTAAACGATCCACGGGAATTACCTACCCATCCGCTCGATGGGCAACAGATATCGCCTGCGTGCACTCCCCGGTTCCCCCACCAGAAAGTCATGCCCGTGACATGACCAGCCGAAGAAGATGTTTCTTTACAGATCCGAGTGAAGTGACTCTTTGTGAGATCCTCCTTGTTATATGAGTATCACCTGCATCATCCTCATCGGAACACTCGCCTTCGTCTATTGTTTCACCCTTATCACCACCCTCTTCTACCACTTGTCCAATCAAGAAGAAGGATACCATCTTGAATTGATTGTTGCTGGAAAGGAATTCAAACTAAGTGTCCCCTGTCTTCCAATACAAGAAGAAGACCCTAATGATGACTACATCGGAGGCTTTGAACTTGACATAGTCGGTGATTGGCCCTTCGAACTTAAAAACCAATTCTTGAGATCCCTCAATGGTGAATTCCTTGCTGAATACTACGACCCATACTACATCTACACCAGTCACGTAGAATTCCAAATCGAATTACAAGATGGGATCAGGAGGATATTCGATGGATATGGGCACGGAGCAACCCACGTTCAACCCAATGAGAGGCCAGGGCTCGAGATCGATCCCCGAAGACCAACTGCCCCAGCCATCGACGAGCGCCATCTCAGATGCTTGACTAGACTTGCTGTACGAAACAATCGAGAAGCTGCAGGAACAGCTCTGAGAAGCGCAAGACAGCGCCCGAAAGGCCCACGATCGTCTAGACCAAGGAAAGAGAAGAAGTCTCTCCCCAGAGGTCGTCCTTGTCTCCCAAAACCCTCGCCGTCATCGCAGCCCTTCGACCTTCACAAAGTCCTCTGAGAACTCGAAGAAGCGTGCTGAAATAATCCACAACTGTGACTACTACCGATGTTCGAAAGACATCTCTGGGATGTTACAACTGTGGAGGCGACGGACATCGTGCCAAGGAATGCAACAAACCCTCCACCCGCTGTAAAGATTGTGGATTCTCTCGTGGTGGACATAGAAAGGAATGTCCTAAATATACAGCCAAACAAGTGCGGGCCACAGAAGGAACTGCTTCAACAAACCAACAAACTCCACAATTGCCTAACTGGGTTAAAGTGATACAAGGCATGGACTTAGAGGCTGCACAAGCCTACTTCCGAGATCTCGATGTGACACAGGGAAAAGAGTAAGGGAGACCGTATCGGGTACGACTCCTCCCCCTCATAATAAACAACAAAAATAGTTTACTTTCAAATTACCGTACTCGACGCCTAGATAGTGCTAGTACAAATTCTGTTTCCTCCTCCTATGTTTCTTCTTTCAATCGTTTTAGTGTATTAGATAATGAAGTTTCTCTTGATTCCTTATCCTCTCGAAGTAGTATCCTACCAGATGACACAACCAAAGCCACGATCTTGAAAGAGCGTGCTCCCCGGGAAGAGAGGCTTAATTTGGCTTATAAAGAAAAAATAAAAAATTCTCTCTCTCAGATCCTGACTGAGCAAAAAGTCCGCACTATGCACCCACTTAGAGAATTAATCCTAAAAATAGACATAGTTACCAAAAATAAAAATATATCTGTAGCTGTGCTTCTCGACTGTGGAGCTAACAGCATCTTCATAGATACCGAATGGGCCAAAGCCCAAAGAATTCCCTTGAAACACCTTGAACTAGTTGTACCGGTTTACAATGTAGATGGAACAATCAACTCGGCAGGAGGTATTGCCTATACCACTGACCTTGTCATATATTTTCAAGGACATCGCGAGAAAATCACCGCCGATGTGACCAACCTGGGACGTAATCAAATGATCCTGGGATACACCTGGCTACGCGAACATAACCCTATGATTGATTGGGTAAAAGGGATCGTCAAACGAAATCAATGTCCCACGTCCTGTCAAGCATTGAATGTCATCTATCAATCTCGTTTTGATGAATCCGAGATCGACTATTCTTATAGAATTCAAGGCTTGGGAAAAGAACCTTCTGATGTTATCGAACCTGAAGAAGCCTTCAAACTGGTACCCAAGGTATATCATGACTATCTTGACGTCTTCTCAAAGAAGGCTAGCGAATGTTTGCCCAAAAAGAAAACATGGGACCATGCTGTAGATCTGAAACCGGATTTCAAACCAAAAAAAGGTAGATTAATTCCTCTCAACCCTGTGGAACAGGATGAAGTCAAAGCCTTCATAGAAGACCAATTGGACAAAAGTTACATCCAACCTTCAAAGTCGCCACAGACCTCCCCAGTGTTCTTCATCCCTAAAAAAGATGGCAAAAAGCGAATGGTTATGGACTATAGATATCTAAACGAGAGAACAGTCAAAAACAATTACCCACTCCCTCTCATTGGCTCGATTGTCGATAAATTAAAAGGAAGCAAGATTTTCACCAAAATGGATCTTCGTTGGAGTTACAACAACATAAGAATTAAAGAAGGCGACGAATGGAAAGGAGCCTTCGTCTGTCATCTTGGTGCCTACGAACCCACTGTGATGTACTTCGGGATGTGTAATTCTCCTGCCACGTTCCAGAACATGATGAACGACATCTTTGCAGATATGGATGGCATCGTCATTATTTATATCGACAATCTATTGATCTTTACCAATGGAGATAGGAAACACCATCAGGAAATGGTTAAAAAGGTCTTAGAAAGACTTAGGAAGAATGACTTGTTCGTGAAACCCGAAAAGTGCTTCTTTGGAGTACAAAAAGTCAACATGCTAGGCATGGATGTCTCCTGCGATGGAATTTCAATGAATCAGGAAAAACTCAATGGCATTGCTAAGTGGCCGGTCCCCACAAATGTAAAAGCCGTAAGAAGTTTCCTCGGTTTAGCAAACTTCTATCGCCGCTTCATCATCAACTATAGCCTCGAAGCGAGACCCTTACACGACTTAACAAAGAAAGATCAATCCTGGAAATGGGAAAAGGCTCAACAAGATGTGTTCAACACACTCAAAAATAGATTCACCACTGCCCCTGTGTTAGCATACCCTGATGATACCACCCCTTATCGCATTGTGTGTGATGCATCAGATTTCGCTACAGGAGCTGTGCTCTCCTCCCTGAAAGATGACAAATGGCATCCAGTAGCCTATATGTCCCATTCCATGACTCCCGAACAGCAAAATTAACCTATCACTGACAAGGAAATGCTCGCAATCATACTAGTGCTCGAACAATGGAGACATTATCTAGAAGGAGCTAGGCACAATTTCGAGATCTGGATAGATCACAAGAATCTCCAATATTTTATGAAAAGCCAAGATCTAAATTGACGACAAGCGTGATGGGCTCAGTATCTCTCACGATTCAATTATACTCTCATTAACAAACCCAGAACCTGGATGGGAAAAGCCGATGCAGTCTCTAGACGAGAAGATCACATGATTGGCATAGAAAATGACAACAAACAAATGATGCTCATCCCAGAAAATCAAATCAGATCTCTAGAAGAAATTACCCTGTTCAATAAAATCGGACACAAAGGTGCCGAAAAGACACAAGACTTCCTTAAATGATATTATTCTTGGCCTGGAGTCCAGAAAGACATACAGGAGTATTGTAAATCGTGTGAACGCTGCGCTCAAATGAAACCTACCAACCTTCCGCCAGCTGGAAAATTGCGACCCCTCGAAGTACCCGAAGGACCCTGGAAAAATATATCTGCAGACTTCGTAACAGGCTTCCCCGCCTCCCATGGCTTTGACAGCGTGTTAGTAGTGGTAAATCACTTCGCGAAAGAAGTCACTCTAATACCAACCACAAAAACCATCACGTCGAAAGGAACTGCCGAATTCTATAGAGATTATGTATGGAAGCATCAAAATGATGGTAGATCTGCTCAAATTGCTAAAAATAGAAAAGAAGATGTCCACAGCATATCATCCCCAAACCAATGGACAAACGGAACGTGTTAACCATGAACTTAATCAATACCTCCGTCTCTTCACAGCAGAAAAACAAGATCAATGGGTCAAATGGCTTGCCATCGCCCAGTTTAATTTCAATAACATCTGATCATCCACCACTGGTTTTACCCCTTTCCAGTTGACAAAAACATTCGCCCCCCGTCTTGGTTTCGAACCGACATCCATAAAAGCTCCAGCCGCTAAGGAGTTGCTAATGACATGAAAGCCAATCTCAAAAAGGCTAAAGATGCCCTTCAGCAAACACGCGAACGAATGAAACTACAAGCAGACAAACATAGATCGGCTGTGCACCTCGCTCTTGACGAGCGTCCTTCACGTAAATTAACGGAACGCTGGATTGGCCCATACCAAATCATTGAAGTACACATCCATAGCGTGGGATTACTCTTCCCCAAATCCGTGAAAGCTCACCACATCGTCAATGTCTCTCGAGTTAAACCTTATATTGAACCCTTACCCGGCCAACCTGTTGTCCAACCCGGACCAGTGCTTGTCAACGATGAAGGCACCGAAGAATTTGAAGTTGATTACATTGTCGACTCCAGACCTATTGGCCGCGGTTTCCAATACCTAGTACATTGGAAAGGGTACGACGAGAGCGATCGAACTTGAAAACCTGCCTCCGGTTTGAAAAAGGCTCAGGCTGCCATAAACAACTTCCATAAAAGACAACTCTCAGCTCCTCGCCATCTAAAAATGAATCGCACTTTATTTGACAGTTTATTTTCCACCCCTATTATTAATTTCACCTCCGGTTCTACCTCCGCTTGATCTGGTATCTCAAGCCTAGCAGGGGGGTAATGTTACAACCTCTTCATTGTCAACTCTTCAAAGTCACATGACCTGCTTAGTCAACATCACGTGACCGCTTACATAAGTGTTGTCTCTCATATTACACTTATTACTTTTCCAAATCACGTGACCCGCTTAGTCATCATCATGTGACCTGTATCTTTATTATTATCGTACCACTTTACACTTACCATATTAGCTAGCACTGCTTATTCAGACCAGCCCTAAGTTGGTCTGTGCGCACATGTCATTAGTATAAATACTTGAATGCACCAACCGAACAAGCTAGTCTTGTTCTGGTTGGATTCCCTCTAACCTATA
>JBBPPX010000307.1:0-30748 GCA_038092235.1 Leccinum boreale | reverse complement strand
AACACAGGTCGGCTAGGCACACCCGCCCCCGCCCCCGTTCCCGTTCCCGTTCCCGTTCCCGTTCCCGTTCCCGGTGGCGGCGTTGGGTCCCCTGTCACACGCCGTCGCATCGACGATCCAACCCCGCTCCCAGCACCAGAACCACTCCCGGACGACGAAGCATCGCCCGAAGACTTTGGCGTGTCAAACCCCGAGAACGCGAGCCCATCCACGCCGAGCGCCTGTCGACGCGCCTTTTCGTGCTTTGCCTGGACAGCTCGAAAGTGTCCGAGTAGTTCTTGCCATTTGATGTCGCCCGGTTGACTGATCTTGGAGCGCGTCACTACCGTCGACGTCACGGTCCTGTCGTGTCAATTTGTATATGCCATTGTACAGTTCGGTTCAGAAGGATCACGTGAAATGAGCGGTTAGTAAGGAACGTCCTTTACACGGGCGCGACACGTACGACTTGGGTGCAATGTGCAGGAACCCGGCAGAATTGACTGCATTGAGGCGATTGCGGAGAGACACGAACGCGCTACTCTGTGGCAACAGCATGAGGAGACCGTATAGACACTTGAACAAGTACGGATATCGTTCTGGCTCAAGGAGTTGAAGGCGGAGATCTTTGGATAAGAGGTTAGATCACGCAGAGCGAAAACACAGTAAGCATATACATGTAAACACGGGCGACTCGATCAGCTGGACCAGTTTATCAATCTGCACCAACATGGCGACAGTCATTTCGAGAT
Source organism: Leccinum boreale (assembly GCA_038092235.1). Taxonomy (NCBI): domain Eukaryota; kingdom Fungi; phylum Basidiomycota; class Agaricomycetes; order Boletales; family Boletaceae; genus Leccinum; species Leccinum boreale. The sequence continues at coordinate 30,017 of JBBPPX010000307.1, read as the reverse complement.
CGGCACTGTGGACGAGTGAGTCGACTTGGAGAGGAACGACATGAAAACACGAGTTGTGCGTACAATATCGACAAGAGGTTGGAGGCATGTTCGTATGCTTGCGCTAATAAGCAAAGAGAGAATACAGAAACCGCATTGTGGCACCATGACCGATAGAGCGTCGTGAACAACGCTTGTCCATCTTGCTAAAGAATGTATATGAAATAAACACCAACGGACGGCTCGGGAGAGTGGAGACACGCACCCGCGTTTCCAAGCTTTTGAGTCGCTTCCTAAACTCGGCTAACTCGGGTGAGGTCACAAGGATCGTATTCAGCTTCTGAACGATGTCGCTGGCAAACTCCAGGTCCTAGAAAAAGATACGCCATCGTTACAGCAACAAAATGGAGTATGGGCGATCACGACAATTACCTCTTCTTTCTCTAGAATCTCCGCAAACGTTCGGTATATTCGTTCGGTGTTTAGATTGAGGCAGAGTTGCCGAATGATCAGACTTCCCCGGGCTTCTAACAATTTCCTGTCCGTGCTGAACAGCTCAAGGAGGTTCATCATGAAGACGCGGAAGTAGCTCTCCTCCGAGCTGGAAGAGATCTGTGCGAGGAGCTGCAAGTCGTGTTTAATCACCTAGAAGGCGAAGCATTAGATGGCCAAAAGCAGTCATGCACACATCTCCGAACCTCTTCCGACGGATCAGACAACGTCTTGAGCAGGGCGGGGAAGGTACCGTCTTCCATAGCCAGGATCTGCATGAAGGATGAGTTGAAGGAGCAGCCGAAGAGTTGATAATCGCATGCCTTTTTGGGGGCCTTTTGGTGGAGCATAATTAGCCACTGTAACGCCGCCACCCTAGTCTGCTCATGTTCGCTCAAAAACTGTACCGTCAACTCATTCACAGTCGCTACGTAATCAAAGTCGTCTGCGTCGTCACCTCGCTCTTCTTGCACGGGCGACGGTAGCATCGGAGCCGCTACCACTGTTGTTGCAAGTACGGATGCACCAGACGTACTGGCAGTAGACATTCGGGATTGTGGGCGGCTGGGCGTCTCCGGTGGTGCAGGCGCGGCGGTACCAGAGCGAGATTTCTGAGCCTGAGGGGCCGTGAGTTTCTCCGATGCGGTGGAGGACTGACCGTCCGCTGCAGGTTCAGCGGGGAGCTCGTCCTTTTGTGGCCCCGGTTGAAGTGTCGGTTGACGAGAAGGAGGCACGAGGGCAGGGGGCGTCGGTGAACCGCTGAACGTGCGTGAAGAGACCCCCTTTTCTATACTTGTCTGCCGAGATGGCTTATCTACCAGGTAGGGCAAGTCTTGGATAACCTTTGTAAGGAGTTTATTCGTTCGTATGGCTGCAGACTGGATCATTGGAACATGATGTGCAAGGTTGGGTAGGATCGCGGGGATGAGACGAGGGGTAAAAGGAAGCATGACTTCTTGTGCGAAGCCCAGGAATTCTGCAAGCCATCTTAGAGCTGTGGACTGCTGAATTTCATCATCTGTCGAACAGGGAGGTCAGCAACAAAAGGGTTGACCGGGACTTTGCGGCTAACGCTGTCCATCCAATTGCTGGATCAAAATCTCGATTATCGCAGCATAATCTATCCGTACTCCTTGACCGGGTATCCAAGCTACAGCTCGTGAGCAGAGATAAGTCGAAAAGGATATGCACCCCACCTCCAGTAGTTCGATTGTCCTTTTCGGATCTTTGCTCGTTCACCTCAGCATCGTGATCGAGTGTCACGTCATTCTCGCGAATAAACAGAGCACGTTCCGAATGAGATAGGGTGATGTCAGGAAGCTTTTCGTCCACTCGGCGTTGCTCCGACGATTCCGCAGTCTCTTCCTGACGGTGACGGAGAGTGCTGATGTCACGTATTTCACGGAGGAAATCTGCCAATATGTTCTCGGTAGCAACACGAACATCTTCGGTGGGGTCGGAGAGGTACTTGCTAGATGAATTATTTCAGTAGCAAGGGATTACTGGCTTAATAGGAACTAACAGAAGACCGTCAAGGAAGTCAGGAAGATAAGAGACGAGTTCGAGCTCTGGTACCGAATCGAGAACGGTGATCCAAGACACCAGGTAATTTCGCGTGAACGGACTGACGACGTAGATGCGCTCCTGAAGGAGAGGGATGAATCGGGCAAGTGAAAATGCCTTTCTGGGGGACGAGTTGCCATTGGAGAGGGAATCCTCAGGATACGGTACAAGTATACTCTGTTCCTGAGACTGAAATTGATTGCGTATCCTCTCCGTCTCTGGGTACTGTGGGATGTACACAGAGGCGGTTTCGGCAACGATATCCTTCAAAAGACGGTCGAGGAGCTCAGCACCGTTCTTGACGGACAGTTCGGAGTCTGCGGCAAGCTAAAATTGTGTCAGTCCACGAATAGTAACGTGTAAGCCGGAGTACAAATACCTTGCTGAGGGCATCGAAAATAGGATTGAAATAAACGAGAACCTCGCCTTTGGAGACTTTGGCGATATTGTACAGGCATTCGGCCGAAAAGTATCTTATCCTGTTCTCCGGGTCGGTGAAGCATGTGAGGACGGGTTCTATGAACTTGTCCATATACGGAGCAACATCGACACCAAGGGCAATGGCGGTTCCGGCGAGACCAATCAAGCCACCGTTTCGAATGTGCAGCGGGTTAGACGTGTTACTGAACATTTCGACGAGCTGGTCTATGATCTGGTTTATGCGCCGGTGGTCGCCCTGTTGGTGGCATTCGCGAATTTGCCTACGCAGGGGTCTCTGAGTGCACGGACGCGGAACGGCATCAGAACGGCGTTACTTTTCGAGTTCAAGGGCTGCAGATTTTCTCTTTTCGTATATCTTGTCGATGAGTTGCTTGGCCACGGATGACTCTATGGATGACTAGCGCTTCAGCAGTTATGCGCGAGCGCAATCGATCCGATCTTACCCATCTGCTAACAGCTGACAGGGCGACGTTTCAACAAGGTTCAGGATAGGTATCAAATCACGTGCAGATAAATGATAAGCAAATGTAAATTTGGGTCAATAATTACATAATATTTCATATCCCTAAGCGGCGGGAACCGATTTGGTAACCGGCTAATTCGATTGTTCCCACCCAAAAAGCTGTCAAGCAAGGGCCAGGCCCTGCGCCGTATAAGTATTACATCGCTTTACGATACACACGAATGAGGTTCCCTGCATAGACGTTCCTCCCAGCTCCTTTTTCTCTCTCTGTCTTCGAGACATTCCGTTCTTTTCTGTATTTTTTGTTGTTGTTGTGCTTTTTCGACCATGTCTTTGGGCCAAAGGCAAGTGGATTACCTTTATGCGCGGCGCACCCTTCCTGACCGTCTTCGCTCCAGATCCATCGCCTCGCGGGGTGCGACAAGCTGCGAATCAGCTGTCCCTTCAACCAACCTAACCTCCCGTTTGAACGCGCTTCTCAGCTCTTCCGGCGATGGATATACTCTCAGTCTTTGTCCCGGAGAACAGTACTATATCACCGCTCCGCTTCTCTTCAGCGCGCCGAATCAAGAAATCAGCACGGCCGGTTACCCTACAGACTCTAGCAGAGCAATGCTGGTTGTTAATGGCACTGTGTTCCCGAACGCAACAGGTCATACTACCGCTGTAGATGGAACATGTTCTAACTGTGGCGGTGTCAAGCTGCGCAACGTGCAGGTAAATACTTTTTTTGACTTACCTTTTTTTTCTTTTTCACCTGCTAACATGTCGTGCAGATCAATGGCACCCGTCTAGGCGTACCGCCCATTAGCGGGGGCGCAAACATCGAAATGGGTGGCTCAAATGCCGACCAGCTCATCGAATTCGTCCACTCCTTCGACCCCCGTGGTTGGTCCTGTCTTCATGTATCCGAAGGCAACCTCAACTGCACCAATACCACCGTCCAGAACAATGATATCGGCCCAGCAGGGTCTGACCAGTTTCAACAATGGGCAGATGGTATCAGCTTTTCGTGCCGCAACGGCTTAGTGAGAAACAACATGGTCAACAATCCCACCGACGGTGGCATCGTACTCTTCGGATCTCCAGGCACCCGCGTGGAGAACAACACCATATGGGTCGAGACCGTATGTTATTGGTTATCTATCTGATTTTTGGGACTTATAATGGCGACGACAGCAAACACTGTTGGGAGGCATCAATTTGGTGGACTATTTACCTTTTAGCGGAAATTACAGTGGCGTCGTGGTGACCAACAACACCATCGCCGGTGCTTTTGCTTCTCAGACTGCTGCAGGATCAGAAACGAAAGGTACCAATACTGACGATGTCGTTATCAAGTATGTCGGTTTCTCCGCTGCCCTGTCCACACTCGTGTCTGAATCAGCAACTTCAGAGTTGGTATCGCTATTGGCCCTCGCACCTGGTTCGGCAACGAGTATGGCACCAATGTCAGCACCGGTGCGGTAGTGCAAGACAACCAGCTCACCGGGGCGTTTAGCTATGCTATCGGAATGAGCTCAGCCAAAAATTTCATCGTCGAAAACAATGTTCTCTTCGGCAACACTTCGTTCATTGGCGCAAGGGGCCCAAACTGTACTGGCAATGATACCGTTCCAACACCCGCTGCTTTCGTAATCGACCTTAACACCATAACAGCTTCAACGACACAGACAGATTTCACCACTGTTTCAGATGGTGACAACCTAATCTGTGTCCTGCCACCCGACGGCGGCAGTTTCTGGCCATTCGGGGGTAACCCCAATTCGACTATCCCTCCTGTTAGCCCTCCCGAGACAAGCCACACGACTAGTTCAACCAGTCACTCGTCAGCGGGTAAGACCGCAGGAATCGTTATTGGTACCCTCCTAGGTGTGCTCTTGGTGGCTGTTGGGACCTATTTCTTGCGAAAATGGGCGCTGAGGCGGTCGCAGCAGGAGAAGCCTTCTCAGGCATGGGAATCCCGCGGCTTCACGCTCCAGAAGGATTACTAAAGCTAGACATACATTGAACATTCTCACTCGTCACGGTTGTTGATGATATTCGACGCGGATGGTTGATATACATACTATACGTAGATACTCGATCTCTGGGACGGTATTTGTTTGTGCAATTTTTGGTGTAATCTTTCAGCTAACTTATCTTTGGTTGCAAGTACTTCTGTTGTGACTGCCAGCAAACGAGACGCTGGGTGTGCGAGTGCCAAGTGCAGGCTGTGAGATGAGCCTATCTCGTCAGACTTGCTTGGCATATGATAAGGTACAGTACGGTTCAGAGTTCAAGCCTGAGGAAACTCTAAAAAATATGAAAAACAGCATTACGAAACGATCACGAAAGACTTGCTGTTTCCAATGGCAAAAAGACTCACCCCAGCACGAGATAAGGCTGCCGGGGGACCACTACTCGACGGGCTCCCAGTGGGTGCGCTCATAAAGCCCTACAGGACAAACAAGGATCTAGCCCCTCAAGAAGAAATGCGGACGGGAGTTATATTAATATGGACCCAGCCAAAGATGCCGATCTCAGGACCAAACATGTTACGGTAACGGTGAAGCTAACTCGGAAGCAAACAAAAAAAAAATTGTGGTTACTTGGTGGTTACATACAGAATCCGAATAGGGGGAAAGAAGAGGGTTTGCGTCGGAAAAGAAGAGAACACGGTGGCAAATGCTGCTAATTTTGGCCTAGGGCATCGAGGCACGAGGAATCGATCGGTGGTTTAGATTGGTGATGGGCAATGCAAGGCTGCGCAGTGCAGCCCTGCCACAGGGCCCCGTTAAGCTGTGTACTATGTATTCATTTATGTAGTTTATGCGGTCGTGCCTTGCCGCACCAGAACTTACGTGCAAGTATGTACAGTAGTAGTCCACGTGCCAATCGTGCATCATGACGGTCATAGATGCGGCCCGCTCCGGGTCGAATCTAGTACCGGCCTTCCAAAAATTCGGTTAGTCTATCCCTGCTATCAAAGGCAGATAAAAGGGGTTAGAGATAGTCCGCTGTGCGAAATCGGAATCGGACAACTTATCACGTACGGAATGGATACGCATCGACTTGGGGCGCGATCGGGTCATTCCAGGAGCCGTATCATAAGTTCTACTTCGTTGAGGCGCGTTCCAGAAAATGAAGAAGGTGTGCAATACTTTTAGAAGCCATCCAAGTCATGATCGAGTCCGGACCCATCCACATCCCGGCATCGCATCAGCTGTTAGTGTCATCTGAGATTCGAGTCTCGACGCTGAGACGTTATCTCCGCATATCGCTCTCGAACTCTGGGATTTTCAAAATATGGATTAGATCAGTAAACATCATCGCTTCCCATTTGGAGAGGCTCTACCTGGCATTCCAAGGTGCGCAAGTCGTTGCACAGAAGATCGACCGGAACAGGATGGTGCTGTACGGCCTGCATCGCATAATCAGCCTTCCATGTTTCAGAACCAATCTAGGATTAGTGGCACTGTGCTATTGGCCATCTATTGATAGAGTAGATAAAATATAAATTCCTACTCGCGCGGTGGAATGATCCACTGGCGGTTGGCCGTTTGCAGAACATCGTGGGTACGGCTCATCTGAAAATTACAACACTATTCACTCGGTTGAATGAGACTCACGAGCGCGTGTTTAGGCGGTCATATCGGCAGGTGGACCGCCGATCGCAGATAGAGCGTTTGGCTCGCTAGACTTTCCCCCTGTGGGACTTTCAGTAAGAGGGTGACGTTATTGCCTTGCAAAAGTTTGCCACTGGCAGGCCGTCTGAGTTGAACTGTATTTTATCCCGCTTCTGGACTGATGGCGGCTTGCTGTCAAGAGTTACATCGGAGGCTATTTGATTCGATGAGGGAATATGAAAACGTTAGCGCAGCGCATGTGTCGAAGAGGCTACATACTTATCAATAATTCAGCTTCAATAGTCTGCCACGCATTGCGTACGCAACCGATGATACAGACTCGTCCGACGTCCACCTTACAGCTCTGATCAAGGGCGAGACTTGAAGCAAATAAATCATTTTCGACATGGAATATAATGAAGGTGGGAAAGTCTTGGAGCATAAGGTATGGCAAAAGTCGGAACACTCTTGAGTTCTTGAGAATCCATCCATCAAGAGCCAATGCATCGATGGAGGGTGTACGAATGGAACTCCTTCGTTCTGGCTCCGCAGCGTCTGGGATCATAATTTCACTTACATTCGAACCTAGAATAGCGCGGAGTTCCGACTCGGGAGTCCGTCCGTGGTGCCAACGGTGACTTGATGTTCGTCAGTCTCATCATGAGTATATGTATGTAGTCCTTTTGCAGGCGCCGTTCTTCGGAGAGCTCCCCACCTTGATGCCCGTCCCCTCCGGCATGGCAATGAAGATGAAGAAGGTTTCCTGCCAAGTAAGACGACAGACCATGACACATGCACATCATGCCTCCAAGTTAAGAATCTTGATGACCTAGGGAAAACAGTGGCTCGGAGCCAGGAAATACCTTCTCGTCATCAGTAGCCATCAACTTGCCAAGGCCCTGCACGCTAATCCGTTTCCCTGTCGTAACACCATCATCGAAGAGCCGGAATAAATACGTGACAGGCGGCCTACCAGAACTCGAGCAGGCGATCGAACCATTCGCACACGAGCGTGTTGGTAATCTCAAACCTAGTAGGAAGTTTTCGATATTCTTCAGCATGTTAGTCAAAGTAACCGAAGACTCACCAATGTTTACTGGTATGGCCTGTCGAGTTTTACCGATATGGTTTAGTGAAATCTATACAATCGAAGAGGGTCCCGAACAAGGCGTAGTAGAGTTTGATGGTAGACATTCCGTGTGGCCGTTTTTCACCCCCGGACATATGCGCATCTCCGACTCCAAGCCAACCGCAGGGTATCCCTCGTTTCTGCGAATACCTGCATAGAGGGAAGTACGTACACTCTAAGCAGAGCTTAAACCAATCCAACGCAACCGAACGACTTCGTTATCTGCATGTCTGTAACAAGAAAATATGAGTGACAATATCTGTGATGTACATTGACAATAACCGGCCGGGACAGGCAACAAAGTATGTGATTTACTTTGATCTAGCAACCATGGTCCATCAGTTTTGAGAGATTAAAGGTAGGAGAATCGATGCTGATCTCTAGCAGTTCGTCGGACTGATGACGGTCGTGAGGTATTGGAAATGTTGCGGATGCGCGGCACACAGCCTAGACGGCAGCTTGCATCATTGATAGAGGCCAAGTGAATTGATACAGGGACTCGGATAGCAAAACATGGTTTTTGAGACATAGTTGTGTGCGGAAACGAAGGCCGGAAACTTGTGAAGGAAATAGTTGTGATTTCATTCCTCGAACGCATCTACGAATTGGATAACGCGTTCGGAACATCGCTGTTGTCTGAAAGGAGAATGGAAACTGCAATGATTATATGAGCAAATAAGTGCCAATGTACCTCTGCCCGATTGTTCCATGGTCGTCAATGTTAACCAATGCTATCCTGTTTGCTTACAGAATGGGATCCATCTGTTTTCCTGAACTAAAAGTGGAGCAGTGCCGTATATACGAACGAAACCTAGCTGGCAGATTCGTTGCTGATCACAGGAATGTGGTGTTCTGTGGAGGTATGGTCTTACTGGACAGAGGTGGAACTTTAGGTGCCATCAGCTCGACCACCGTCCAGGGAGGAACGTCGCATTTTGAGACTAGGTTCAGAGCAGCGACTCTTTCGGCATGGCCTTCTAATTGATGATCTTGTCTGCAATAGCAGTCAACAATGCTGATGAAAATGGAACTATAATACCAACATAAACGAGATAAGTACGTGCCCATGGAGTTTCGTTGAAGGCTTGGATGCCAATTGAAGGGGTCAGTTCACGAGAGTCTTGTTTACAGATGTTTGTTTTCTTCCCCATCCTACAATCGTCCGTACGTGACAGTACTTGTAATATATCATCTGCTCCCTCGAACACTTCACGAGCGTCCATTCCATTCCAACATACTTCAACGCGTACAACGTCGCCTGGCCGCCATCATGGTCGAGGCCAGAGAAATCCCCGCCGTCACACCAATATCTGCACCGCTGTCAATATCTTCGCAGATGTCGAAACCGGCGTCGATATCCCGCAAATTCGCAGGTTATGAATTCTACAGGGAGGTTCTCGGTAGTCCAAAGTATGTCGTTGCACCTATGGTTGACCAGAGCGAACTGGTGTGTTTATCATCCTGTCCTTGCTTTGTCTCGGAACTAACACGGGATTGATCTGTGGTCGTCAATTGGTCGATGGTGAAGTAGCCATGGAGGATCTTGGCACGACGGTATGGTGCCCAGGTGAGTTTGTCTTTCCCTAACTGAACTTTTTGCGCATGTCAACGTTTATTTTAGCTCGTGTATACTCCGATGATCAACGCCAAGGTAAAATCAGAATATTTTCGGGCGGACGTTTCTCGCTGACACCACCCTACGTGTAATATGTGATGTGTCACCATTTATATTTACACCCCAAGATGTTTTGCCTCAATAGAGGAAAGAAGGGTTACCGCGATAAATTCTTCGATATCACTCATGGCGAGGAAGGCGGGCCTGCCGATCGTCCTCTCATTGTTCAGTTTTGTGCCAATGATGCAGAACAACTACTGGAGTCTGCACGGGTGCTTCAAGACCACTGTGATGCAATCGACCTGAACCTGGGATGTCCACAGGAGATTGCACGATCTGGACGCTATGGCGCGTTTTTGATGGAAGATTGGGACCTTGTTTATAAGCTAAGTGAGTAAACGCCATTCAGCCTCCTTCGATTCTTGTTTTAACTTCTTCATACAACAAAGTCAATACCCTACATCGAGAGCTCACTGTGCCCGTTACGGCGAAGTTCCGAGTATTTCCTACCATTGAAAAGACCGTCGAATATGCGCGCATGCTCGAGAGCGCAGGTGCACAAATTCTGACTTGCCACGGTCGTCTTCGCGAGCAGCGTGGCCAAAACGCTGGACTGGCAGATTGGGCCAAGATACGCGCCGTCAAGGAGGCCGTTTCTGTGCCCGTATTTGCCAACGGAAATATCCTCTACCATTCTGACATCGAGCGGTGTTTGGCAGAAACAGGCGCAGATGCGGTGATGTCGGCGGAAGGGCAGCTATATAACCCAGCGCTGTTCGCGCCTGCAAGTATGGACGTTGGTGTAGATGTTAGCGAGCTGCTGGGAACGAGACACACGTTCGATACGGGGCTGCACCTCCCGCACGCAGACTTGGCATTTGAATACCTGAAGATCGTGGAAAGTCTGAAGACGCCTACCTCGCTGAGCTCAGTGAAGGGTCATCTATTCAAGTTACTAAGACCTGCTTTGGCTCGGGAAACAGACTTGCGAGACGAATTGAGCAAGGTCCGGGGACCGCGCTCGGTAGAACGGTACATAGAGGTGGTACGAGAGATGAAGCAACGAATGGATGTGAGCACCCTGTACTATTATGCTTGGAGTTTTACATGACTGATAGTTTTCTTTTCGTACCCTCATGCCTGGACTGACCTTAGCGGGATGCAAAGGAGATGGTGGGTCTATCCGTGGAAGAGCTGATCAAGCTGGAACCTGTGTCTGGGCTGAAGATCCTCCCGCACTGGCTTGCCCAACCCTACTTCCGCGTGTCGACCACGTCGAAGGTAAATAAGACGAATCCGGTGCCGAAGCGTGTGCATGGTTCGGACACTAGTCGTGAAATAGATGGCGAAGAAGAAGAAGATGGAGGCGATGAGAGGGGGGCGGAGTGTCGGCAAGATGGCTCAAAGCGGTTGAAGTTGACTGCTGTTTCTACGGGTCCATTGTGAGACAATCGATTGTCTTGACACGAGTCTAGGCATCGCTCGCATCACTCTAATGCGGCGACTCCAAGAAAAACTACTTGTCTGTGACAGCCGTCGTCGCGTGCCGCTTGAGTTTGCACAAGAAACGCTGGATAAGATGATCACGAGGGTCATGCGTGGTACCAAAGCTTAACCAAATCCACTTTCCTCAATGACTCCGTGTATTGCGATATCCGAATAGGCCTGGCTCAGCTCTGTCTCGCCGGCTTTCAGGCTATTGTCCGTCTTCGAAGGTCTTCCGGAGATGGGGATTCCAGGCCAAACCGGACATACCGGGCGGTCTAGTGTCGCCATAATTGGGGCTACGGCTCGCCGGCTTTGGCCGAGCGTAATCCGGCTAAGCAGACAATTGTGTGATTAGATAATCTAGTACTACCAAAGCCAAAGCCAACCGTGACATGCATTGTATGTATCTTTCTCGTTTGGAATTATCCTCGCGCAACCTCGATGTTTTTGATCGCCTTTTGTGACCAGTCAAGAGCCGGATGACTGCCAGTCGACGGTTAAACAGCCGATACAGGATTTGTGGCAACCAATTGTGGGCGAGAAACAATAGACAGGTTGACGTGTTCTGATTTGTAGCCTGAGAACGTTCAATTGACCGTCATTAATGCTGTGGAATGATAGATTGACACTTATAGTGCGCCACACAGGAATTACCGTCGTATAAGAGAGTGGCACACCTCAGTGATGTCGATGAGGATAGGCACGCAACACTTCGATCATGCCTCGCGATGTATCCCATGAACCCACTTCTGCAGAACTCGACAAGGCCGTGAACGACAGCGTCGAGGAGGACCTGGATGGTGTTCCAGAACTCAGTTGTAACCTTCATTATGTCGCCCTCCTTGCCGCTGTTGTCGAACACTCGAACGGTTTATTGGACAAAAAGTACGAAAATCATCGAGAAGTAAAGACCCTCATCAAAACCAACGCAGCCTTACGGGGAAAGCTTCACGACGCTTGGAGGGTCAAGAAGTACGAGGATATCCGAAATTATGGTTCGTCTACAACCCTTATCCTTTATTTGCTAATTTGTTCGACTGATTATTCCGTTGGCAAACGTCCTCAGAGTACCGCAACCAAAAGGGGGCAGGACACAAGATGCGATTGCAAAAGGTTAGTCTTTCCCGTCTCCGAGTCACCGGCGTTTATTTAAAATCGTGGCGCTGATTTCTCCTAGAACTACATGAACATCTATGGCAGTCGTTTCAAGCAGAGTACCGTGGTGTGGCTGTCGATGGCTTCTACGAGTACTTGACACACAACGAAGGGCTATTCAAAGCTGCGACAAGCCCTCGGTACTACGCTAAATTCTGCTCGGTTGTACAGAGCTCTGGTACCGGCAAGTCGCGGATGCTAACGGAGGTGAGCGAGTCCCATGATTCCATGTGGCCATGTGGATTTGTCGTGACCGCCGCGGACTGTTCACAGTTGAGCAAGAAGAATGTGGTGGTAATTTACATGAACCTACGTGAAAAAATGGACAAACTATCTTTCCCTGCACGCGACAATATCCCATCGAACATTCTGACCGAATTCCCCGATACGGAGTCAGATTATCGATTCGTCTGCTGTGCGTTCTTCACGGCTCTTTTCGAAATTCTCGAGGAAACGTTTTCGGCACTTCGTACCACGAGGAATGCCAAGGTAGCCCTCATGAATTGGGCAAACCAGATGGTGAATATGGACGACCGACCCCAAAATTCCGTTACAAGAGCTGATTTCTTTCGTAAAGTCGGCGAGAAATATGACAACGTGATTGTATCCCGTTCTATTGCGTACTCACAATTTGATGATGTCTTGCAGATTTGTGATCATATCATATCTACATACGGTGACTCTGCGGAGGCTTCTTCGACACCAAGCATAGGTCAAAATGCCGATCAACTCGCGAGGCTCTCACTTTCAGGTAAATTTTCAGCTTTATTTTAGATGCACTTTCTGAGTAATGTGGTCGTAAAAAAAGAACAGAAGCCTCGAATCCAGGGGCGATTGTTCACGTCCCACAGGGATATGGCTGAATTGCTCGAGGGGATCTTGGGCGACAACTCCGACCGGCCCAAGCTGGTGATTGCGCTCGATGAAGCACATCCGCTCACTCCGACACAAGGAAAAGGGAATGGACACAATTACTGGCCAGCAGATGTGTTGTGCCGAACCGTCAACGAGTATTCGCATGACCAGTATCATGCTGTTTGGGTAGTCTTTGCCTCTACTACATCCAAGATGTTTGGTCATACCCATCATTTGTACGTCCTATCTTATTTTCTTAGCAAATAATTCCAATCGTGTTTCCCATAGGGGCAAGAATCTTTTCCCGCCTTATACTCAGCTGGGATGGGACCAGGGTGCAACAAGCCTCCTAGAAAGTAGTGAGTTGGAGAAGGTTTCACAGGTTCAATACATTGCGGGCTTTGGAAGATCCTTGTAATGTCGTGTCCCATCCAATGTAACCACCGACTAATCTGGATGCTATCCACAGGTGGCTCTCACTCAAGAATATATGCCAATACCCAGACAGGGTGTTAGATGTGGCATCATATAAATTGTGCGGCTCAGCCGACTTCGTCCCGAAAGACTCCAAGCACGTGCTCGCGGTATTGGGACAAAGATTCGGATTGAACGTCGTTTTTGGACACCCCGACTCGGTCGAACATCTGGCGGCTGGCGTGGCGAGTCACCTACGTATCTGCATTGGCACGACCATCGACCACAACTGGAGGTTCACCAATTACCCATCCGAACCCTTCCTTTCCTGCGCGGCAGCGATGGCTCTGCACGCAGAGCCTTGGCTGCTGAATGAAGCTTTGAAAACTCTCTTGAACGAAATAAACTCTGGGATGATCGAGATGGGTCAACGCGGAGAACTGGCTAGTCGGTTACTATGGCTTTTAGCCAAGGACCTGTTCATTCGTTCGGTGGGGAAGGACATGGTTGACGAGGTTCCATCGACATGGGATGGGCATCTGCGCGACTGTCAGATGATACCTGTCGTGGATTGGCTCGCATTCATCTTCGGACCGAGGATATGGAAGGAGAACAAGCGGTCTCTGGCCGCATGCGAAGCCTTTAAAGATGCATATGTTAATTTCTCGCATTGGGTATGCATGAAGGAAAATATTGCCGGGTCCGGTAAACATAACGCGATAAGGTCGGTCTTCTGAACGCTAGCTTAACATCGAGTCTGACGACCCATGTATAGCTTGGAGGAGTGGACACAGCGTCACTGGCAAAGAACGAGCGCAATACAGTGCTGCCATCAACAACCTGCGATCGACAAAGTCATACCAATCTACTTCAAAAGCGGGCCGTCAGGGGAACCGCGAATGTCGCAAATATTCATTTCGGACAAGGCTCGAGAGTCGAAGGATTCTAGGAGCGATTTGAACAACATCACGCGGAGGGATGCATCTATAGGGGGCTCGGACGGGCCGCTCCCCTACATTGCCATCTTGGCAGACCTTGGGCAGCCTCCGAAATTCACCGTCACCTTCCCGGAGCGTGGTAACGATCGCTGCCTGCGCATCTATGCGGCGGGTGCGGATGCTGCGACATACAAGTTCTTAGCCAAGTGTCCGGAACTGACAAAGACGCTTCAAGATCTGGTGCATCTCCAACGTGTCCCGAAATCAAAGCGGCGGTTCGCTGAATATCTGAACGAACAAGTGGAGTTTGGGAGTACACCGACTGAGGAACATATGCATTGGGAGCATGGTGCTAGCGGTCCTAAAGATACGGAGCAAACTGGGCTGTAGGTTGTAAATATACTCATCGTTTAGCGCAAATAGGGATTTGATGTCCACATCACCGTGGCGCTTTCGTGTTTCAAATTTCATGATTTCCATCAGTCGGAAGGATCTGTAGCTGTTACAAGAGAGACACGTCTATTGTGCTTGCGGCGCTTTCTATCTTGCTTGGCTGTTCCAGGTTGACTCCACTGGCAGGTTTGAAAATTCCCGCGCACTTTCCATCATCTGTGAGTAAGCCTCCAATGGCCGCATCGGGCGCAACCACGTCAACTGCATGGATGGTAACAGTGAGAATGGAGTTGTCGACGTGACAAACCTCGCAATGGGGTGGCCGAGCACTTGATCGTTCGTTTTAAATTTATGTGCAAACTCAGTTGGTGTTTTACGTTTTCAACAGAAGGCTCTGGTGGTGAGATCCTCTGGGAAGTCGAGCTGGATCCCGATCGCACAAAAAATGCACGAGGTCCGAGTCGCCCTGGTCTTGCGTGAACATAATTGTCCCTTTGCCACTAGCCTCGACGAATGTTAATGCACTAAAACACAAGCCTTGAGGAAGTCATCAAGATTAGCAAACGGCAGAGCAAGTCAGCCGAGGGGGTAGCTGTTGAGACGGATCAAGCCGTAGACAATATGATCATATTGGTGTGATGATGTACTTACGTAGTACAGTGTTGACTAAGCAAAGTCCGGTGGCGGACCTTCCTTGAAGCGACTCGTCTCACCTGACGACTTACGACCACGACACCCACCGTGTTCGCATCCTCCAAGTTCACTTCTAGTCCTCTCGTTTTTCGCAACAAAAATGACAACTGAGAAAGGGTAACTAGCATCTGCATCCCAGCAGCTCTCTTGTTCGTCTCTAGCACGCAGTTAACACCGCTGGTCGCACAGGTATCTCGGTGTGACAGCACCCATCTCGACTGCCGAATCCACCGAACGAGAGAAGGAGGTCACGGCAACCCTCATGGAGGAACTACGAAATCAGAAGACCTTTGAAAGCGTAGAGGAAGCTCGAACGAGGTACGATCGAGATTTCCCCGTAATTTAATTACCTCCGTCGAAGACCCATTTGTCGCCACAACGGAGAACGCTGAGATCGTCTTGGCCTTTCGCAGGGAGGCAGTCCTTGGGCGCGTCGCTGCGCTTGTCAAAAAGTTCGTGTACCAGGTCTCTTTGACACGTGGGCTATCAGAGGCGGCCGCGAGCGCGGCCGGTGGCAAAATTTTCACTTTTGGTTCATATCGCTTGGGTGTGCATGGACCAAGTTCCGATATCGATACCCTGTGTGTAGTCCCAAAACATGTATTACGCGAGGATTTCTTCGATGTGTTCGAGGGCATGCTTCGGGAATTGGAGGGTGTGACGGAGGTCTCGGTGAGTGCATTCGTCCGATTGTACAACCGATCCCTGACCAAGTGATCCTTTCTAGGGTGTTCCTGAAGCCTATGTTCCCATCATAAAAACAAAGATATCTGGTATTCCTCTCGACTTCTTGATGGCGCGGTTAGCGTTGTCATCCATACCCGATGACCTCTCGTTAAAGGACGACAACCTACTGCGGAACTTGGACGAACGATGCGTACGAAGTCTGAATGGTGACTACCCTGTCTATCTGGTGTCTTGAACTTGAGTTAAGTAAAGTCTAGGTTCGAGAGTGAACGACGAGATCTTGCGTTTGGTCCCTAACGTCCAGGTTTACCGGGACTCGTTACGATGCATCAAACTCTGGGCTCAACGTGCGTCAATTTCTCGCCCCTGTTGACGTCACTCATGGCGGATCTTAGGGAGAGCCATTTATTCCAACGTAAATGGGTTCTTTGGTGGAGTCGCCTGGGCCATACTCGTTGCCCGAGTATGTCAACTATATCCCAACGCAATTGCTGGAGCGATAGTCAGCAGATTTTTTATCATCATGTATCAATGGTGAGTCCCAAAATCGACTTGTTCGCCTACACAGTGTGACACCGAGCACAGGTCGTGGCCGCAGCCCGTTCTTTTAAAGCAGATCGAAGAAGGTCCTCTACAGGTCCGAGTATGGAATCCCAAGGCACGTGACTCGCCTTCTCTTCCCCAACTCGAGCTTACATCGTGCAGTTGTATCCGGCAGATCGGTCGCATCGAATGCCTATCATTACGCCCGCTTACCCTGCGATGTGTGCCACTCATAACGTTACAGCCTCGACGCAAATGATCGTCACCGAAGAATTCAAGAAAGGTGTTTTAATCTTTTTCTTTGCTTTGTCTCTCCGAATGTTTGATTGAGCAACTCAAGGTGCCGACATTGTCGATCGAGTCATCGTAGGAACTGCAAGTTGGTCGGAACTGTTTTCAAAGCACGACTTTTTCCATAAATATAGATATTACTTGCAAGTCATTGCATCCACTGGCGAGTCAGAACTCCAAATCAAATGGTAAGCAACACCTACCTGTGATAAAATCCATACACATTCTGCGAAACTCTTTCAGGGCAGGAACTGTTGAATCGCGAATACGACAGCTTGTGATGAAGCTTGAATATGTCGATTCTCTCATTTTAGCCCACCCGTTCATTAAGGGTTTTGAGCAAGTGTCCCATTGTATATCGCGAGAGGAAGTGTGTCAAGTGGCACAAGGGCAAATATCAGACGCGATAGCGAAGCGGACGAAAGCTGACATCGAAGAAATCGAGGATGGTAGCACTGTTCATTCGACGACCTTCTACATTGGCCTGCTCGTCGAACCGAAACCAAGTACGCTTGCGATTCCATCAAGCTTATCGGAACTCTGCTCTGATACGTGTCTCAATTTTCCTCCCTCAAGTCGGTTCCGTTGGTCCAAGAAAACTGGATATATCATACCCCACTACAGAGTTCACAAAGTTAGTCAAGATGTGGGAAAAGTACGAGGAGTCTCAAATGGGTATCTATGTCCGAAACATCAAAAGGTAATTCAAGGCAAGAGGTTGCATGGGTTTCTCATCCAAGCTTTTTTTCAGCTCTACTTTGCCGGATTACGTCTTCGATGAAGGTGAACGTCAACCGAGACAAGCGTTGAAGCGGCCCAAGACAGGCAAAGTGCGTGTTCGATATTTAGTCGTTGCCTTCCATTGGCTCTTCATTCCGTTGATCGCCACTTACCGTGCGATGTGAAGGGACCTGGCAAGTCGAATCACACCTCACCCGATATGCCCAACAAGAAGCGACGGTCTGTGTTTTGCGTTCCGCCCCAATGTATGACTGATTCCGCAGCGTCGCATGTCCAGCAGGTCTGAGATGCCTGTCTCCGTCGCGCAGAAAGACGAGGACGAAAGCGGGATCCCTGGGTTGTCGTTCAGCTCTGCACCGGCCCCACAACCACTTGAAAAACGAGAATTTGTACCCCTGGCAACCGAAAGAATAGTGAAGACGCCTCAACTGCCATTAAGTGATAGCCCAGCTCTAGCTGCGGGTGCTGTTGCGGCCCAATAGAAGACGCGACGGTCGCGGTCCTGGCCCCTGGCCTTTGGTCCTGAGCTTGCGAGTACGCATCTCCGAGAAACGCATACAACGGAGGTCTTCTTTGTCGATCGTCATTGGCCCCTTGGTCGTTGCAGGATCGCGTCGTCGTGACGCTTTTCTTTGTGATCTGGTCCATGGCACCAACTCGTCGACGCAATGCATTCTTTGCTGTCGCTTCTGTTCCCTGTTGGATTTATTCATTACTTCTTTTTTTCTGCAGGCATTCTTTTCCCTCCCCCACCCGAAAACGAGGCATGATTGCATGTATTTAGGCGCGCACCCGAAGAGCTCAGCGAACGGAGAGTCGGGGGAATGATTTGGCGTTCCAGTCTGGTCGATTTCTCCACCTATGCCCTTTTCCACCTATGTTCTCTTCTTTCTTGTCTCGTTGAAGACTTTCTCCTTGTCTGCTTGGTTCGTTTATTCTTGTTTCTTCTTTCCTAACGTTTCCACTCTTGGGAGTGCTCGCCACACACATGCACACGTTCCACCGTTGTATTACGGCGCCCTTCGTGCCTAACTCGTTTCAACCCTTAAAACCTCCCATAGCTTCAAGACAAAAACTTGTAACGTAATTTACGTATCAACTATAAATATTCTGCGCACTTGGACGTCGGGGTGTCTGAATGAGCGAACGGAGGATCCCAAACGTTGAGTGGAACCGTATCGAAAGAGCAGAGTCTTTAAAATAACAATCTAAATGGACAGTGACAGAGGACTATGCGGCTACCGATCATACACTGACTCCCCCCCGTCGTCGACGCCCGTATTAGTCGCCATCCAAGGCACCGGCTTACGATTTGGCGTGAGCGGCATGCGCGTCGCCGCGTCTATCTCGTCCGGCGGTGCACGGCGCGCCAGGACGATCTTCATGCGGTGTGCGTCGCCGATCGCGTCGAACCCGAGGCGGGCGCCGATCTTGAAGTCGTCTGATTTCCAGAGGCGTTGGTAGACGTAGGAGGTCGTCATGGATGGGGATGGGGAGGTTGAGGTAGGAGAGTGGGAAATGACGTATGGGGTACGGAGCCAGACGCGGAGACGGTGGCTTGCGCCTGGGGGTGTTGAGGTGACGGGGATCGTACTGGTGGGGGGAGAGTCAGCAAGTGCGCTGGTCAAAGGTGAGGGGGGATACTTGCTAGATGAGAAAGGAGACGGTCTGAGGCTCGCAGTAGAGCCTCAGGTGGTAGTTTTCAAAGAGCGTTCTGCCCGCACCGCCGGCTTCGTAGTCAAGGGAGACGGCGTATAGGCCTTGTTCGACGAACTTCCATCTATCGTCGTCATAGGGAGAGACAACGTCAGCTCGAAGATGTGGGGGGGAAGCAAGCGAGGCTGACCTGATGATAAAGCTAACATGGGCGCGCCCGACGCCGCCCTGATATATCAGCATGTTTTCGGTTGCGTTTCGAAAATGGGCAAATGAGGCGTCGGCGATGGCGTCAAAATCGGGGTCTTTGCCGAACCAAAGGTCTTTTTCGCCAAACAAGCGGTGGTCGACGCCCACGGTGCGTAGCCAGACTCGTAAATGAAAAAGACAGCCTGCCGGAATGCTGTTTCTCGGTGGGAAGACGCTATCAGGGGGGCCAAGTCGATCAGATGGGATGATTTTCGTGGGGCAAGAAGCGAGATTTACAAGACGACAAAGTCTAATGTGCGGGGATCCACGGAGAGTCTCATGGAGACGGGCTTGGCGACTGCGCGTTCGACATGGCCGGCTTTGATTGACAATGAAAATGTGTAATGGTTTTGCCGATCCGGCTCCGACTCTACCCTGCAATTGCGTGAGTTGGTGTTGTCGGACAAGGTACACAAGCTCACAAGATGAAGATCTGCAGGTGGGTGCTGCCAGCGAAGAGATTGTAGACGTATGTAAACGTCTCATGATCGAGCCGAAGTAATGATCGAGAAGGGCTGTAAGGGAGAGCGCGGTGAGTTGGGAAACCGATAAGAAACTGAAAGGACCCAACGTTGAAGTCGCAGTCGGCGTGGAAAGCTCCGAAGGTGGCAGACCACTGTCGATAGACCTGTCACGCAAAGATGAACGCCAAGTAACAAGAGATGGCATGAAACCTTACAAGTTACCCATCGACGTTAAACTCGCACCCAGAGTGAAGCTCTCCGGTACGCTGCTTGGATCGTAGGCGGGGAGGATAGATTCGTCGTCGCGCAATTCTTCTGATATGTTTGTCCGGGTGGCATCCTGGTAGATGATCTGCCAAATTCCTGGTCGTCGAGTGGGATTGGAGCGATCCAGCGTGTCGAAGGTGGTAGTGTTGCAAGGAGGCGCCGTTCTAAATTATCTTGAAACGGGTTTGCCCAGTGAAAGTGACCCCTTTTTGTTGTCCCTGACGCAGTTAGGACGGACGGGGTAAAAAAGCTGGCAAAGTGGCACTGTACTATGAATAAGTCGGTGCTGAGCCTGTACGTATGGTGTAAGTCGCTGGAGTCTACGCACCAGCCTGCCCACCCTGCCCCGTCATGGTGGATGAAGTCCTTGCTAGATACGGTGCTCGTTGTATCTCGTCCCAGATTTGATGACTGAACAATGTTCTCGGGGCCGCTCACCGATATCTTCCACCATCAGATGGTCGTCATCGAAACCGCGCTGGTACTATTTACAACATATCCCAGAAAGGAAACCCAACGAGCGGAAGTGCCTTGATGATTGTCCGACAATGTGGACGGCTACAGCGACTCTGGAGACCCTCGAGCTCGAGAAACCTGTATAGAGAACGCGAGGACAAACGATGGCCTGGATGGGAGCTCGTCGTCGGCATCGAGGTCCACGCTCAGATCAAGGCTCGGAGAAAAATGTTTTCCGGTCAGTTTTTCAAGTACCGGGGAGAGTTTTCGTTGACGCTATGTTTACAAGACGCGCTCACATCGAAACCTGGCGAACCGCCCAACTCGTCCGTCGCCTGCTACGACGCTGCGTTGCCCGGAACCCTTCCGGTGAGTATGGCGGGTCAGGGCGGGGTGTGATCTCGCTGAAGACTCGCACACGCAGTCGTTGAACCCGACATGCGTCGAACTCGCCGTCAGAACCGCCCTTGCACTGAACTCCCAAGTCCAGTCGCGCTCGACGTTCGACAGGAAACACTACTTTTACTCTGACCTGCCCGCCGGATATCAAATCACGCAGCGTTACGGTGCCGTTCTCGCCCTTCTCACTCGCGGGCGCATATACTCACGTACTTGCTGTGACAGCACCCTTGGCGAAAGGAGGTCACTTGGACCTGCCGCGCGAAGGCGCGCGAGTTGGGATTACTCAGATACAGCTCGAACAGGTATGCGATGCGTTCTTATATTTATATTTATTTTTCGGTCGCGCCCGCAGTTCGTGGCGGCTCTCTCACTGCCCGCTCATGTCCGCTTTTTCAGGACACCGCAAAGTCGATTTTCGACGCGCGTCGTCGGCTTACGTTGGTGGACCTTAACCGTGCGGGCGCGGGGCTGATGGAAATCGTTTCTGACCCGGATATGAGGTGCGTTCTGTCGTGCCGTCGGGTTGTAATTCGTAAACTGGATGCTTTCAGGTCACCGGAAGAGGCAGCCGATTATGTTCGTACTCTACAAGCCATACTGAGGGCTGTAGGAGCTAGCGATGGGAACATGGAGCTTGCGAGTACCCTCTCTTCTTTCTCTTTTTTGCTCATCCTTCTCCAGCTGACGTTGTATCTCAGGGCTCGCTCAGATGCGACGTGAACGTGTCAGTAAATAAGTACGGTCATCCCCCCGGAACGCGATGCGAAATCAAGAACCTCAACAGTGTCAAGTTCATGATGGTTGCCATCGGTATGTCCCTCTCCGTCTGCACAAGATACAGGTCACAATGTGGCCTTAGCATCCGAGGTCTTTCGGCACATCGACCTCCTCGAGAGCGGTCAGTCCGTACCTCAAGAGACGCGCGGGTTCGACGAGGACAAGGCCGAGACATTTAGGCTGCGAAGTAAAGAGGACTCTCCAGACTATCGGTACATGCCTGACCCCAACTTGCCTCCGCTCCTCCTATCTCCCGTTTGTGTCGTTTTTGTCCGTCGTCGATTATGCCGTTCAATCTCGCGTCCTGCAGGAGTACGTCGATCGCGTTCGGAGATCGATGCCGGAGCTCCCGAGAGAGACGCGTGCAAGGTTGATGAGTATGGGCCTGACTGAGCAAGAAGCGGAGGTGCTCATGGCAGTAGATGCTGGACGGGAGGTCCGGTTCGACGGCGAACCCGCTCAAGGTGCCGTCCAGTACTTTGACCGTCTCGTCACGCACGGGCGATCGGCCAAGACAGCCGTGAACTGGTACGTTGCACCTCGACGCGTTGTGTCGCGCTCTGATCTCTTTTTTCAGGATGATACACGAGCTCCTTGGACAGCTCGCTGCGCGCAGGGAGACGTTTAGTGATAACCCCGTGTCGGTGGAGCAGATGGGCGAGTTGGTGGATATGGTGCAGAGCGGGAAGATGACAGGTGTGCACTTTTTTGTTTTTTGCGTTTTTTTCTTGCGAATGATGGTCATCTAGGGACATCGGGCAAGGCATTGTTGCGTCGTATGGTCTCTTCGCGCTCGACAGCCTCCCCATCGGTGTTAGCAAAGGAGTTGGGTATGCTGGCGGTGTCCGATGACGACGGTTCCTTGTTGAAGAAATGGTGTTTGGAAGCCATCGAATTGCTTCCCGAGGAAGCTGAGAAAGTGAGAGACGGGAATCTAAAAGTTATGAATCGGATCATGGGCAAAGTGATGCTACTGAGTGGTGGGAGGGTCAAGGCGGGCGATGTGAGACGGACGTTAGAGGACTTGCTCCGGAAATTATGATCTAGTTTACACTTTTGCTTTGCTACTACATACTTTCAACCTCTCGGTTCCAACTTGGACACTTGGACCTTTGTGCCCAGACCCCTCCATCGCGTGCCGGCACCGACTTGCTGACTTTCCTTGGATGGCATTTCCGTGAGGACCTTTGTGATGAAGTTGACGTCTGTGAGCGGAGTCAAGTCGTTGGGTTTAGGCAGGTGCTGCAAATCCGGCATGTGAGACAAGTACGTCCAAGTACTAGCGGCGACGTACGCGTTTAACGCGATCATACGATGCCTCCCATCCGCTCAGCTGCCGTACGACGATCGGGGGAGAGGAGGTGAACGAGTGAAATATCCGAGTGTCATGTATTCGGAAGAGCACGTTATCGACGCGGAGGGAGAATCGCGCGAGGATGAAGATGCATGCTGGCATGACGCGCTACAAGGCATGTGAGCTTAGATGGGGTGTAAAGAAAAGCAATACGGACAATTCTGACGACCAGGCTGGACGATCCGTTGTCGTGCAGTTCGTCTTCGAACAACGGGACTTCTGCGTAGAATAGGATCGGGTCTGGGCGGGTGAGCTCGGAGAGTGGGATCGTGTGTGTGGGGTCGTCTGGATCGGCGTCGATCCAGGCAGCGGGATCAGGGGGGGAGCGAGGGGACCATAGATCGTTGGGGTCGTCGTGAGGGGGGTGGTGGCCGGGGTAGGTGGTGGTGTACGTCCAGTCGTACGGCTTTGCTGTGACGGTCGCTGGCATCGGCATGCTCGTACCTGGATCTGTGCTGGTATGACTCAGTCATGGTTCGATCAACTTGGTGGATCTCCTCACCGACTCTTGAGCCACGCGTCTGCATATCCGACCTTGACTCCGCCGTCACCGTCCTCGAGCTGGCCTGCCTTGACTGCTGAGAGTGCCCCTCGAGCGTCGAGTGTGAGTTTCCAGTGCGAAGGGCGATGTTCGAGAGAGAGCAAGTTATTTCCGAATGTCATTTCTGGTGGTGGAAACCCGAGTGTTGATTGAAGTTCGTCGTATTCTGACGCGTTCGAGATCGACGCGGTCGATTCTTTGACGAGCCAGTCGTTGATATCGATCGAACGCATGACAGTGGGGGGAATGCGGAGTTTCAACAAAACTTATGTCGAGACCTTCTACACCACTTGAAGACTTGTGGAACTCGATATTGGACTCGGTCTCGTCAACACGTTCGATACCCTCAAAACAAGTCCTCATTCTCGGTCAACCATCCTCGGGAAAGTCTCTACTCGCCTCTGCACTCCTACAGAAACCTGTCGAAGTAGACGACACCGACTTTGCGCTCGGGTACGACTGGGCCGACGTACGGGATGACGGTGACGAAGGTGTGTTCGAGTTCTCTCTCTCGTCGTGCGGACACCAAGTTTTGGTAGATACGTTGGCGCGTTTGTCCGTGTACACCGTGCCGTCGGATGCAGGAGCCTACACCGGCCTGCTACCCCATTTCTTGCCACCGCGTACAGCGCTGCCCCACACGCTCGTCATGATCGTGCTGGACTGGACCCGTCCGTGGACGTTCGTGGAGGATTTACAGACGTGGCTCAAGTGGGTAGAGGACTGGGTCAAGGCAGACATTTCTAGGGAGATGGAGATTGCGAGGGAAGAGAACCACGAACGACGTACGTCGTTTTTTTTTTGTTCGTACGCGCGCCAAATCTGTTGAACAGTACAGGCACATTTGCAACACTATACCGAACCAACCGCTGACTCGTTGCCCACCACGTCCAACTTGACTTCCAATACCGTGCTCCCGCTCGGTCCTGGAACGCTCACCCACAACTCGGCTGGGGTACCGATCGTCGTCGTGTGCACAAAGGCGGATCTGATCGACGAAGGGAGTGATCTCGTCGGCGCAGGTGCTTCGGGAATGGGTCCCATGGTAAAGGGAAAGGGGGGCGAATGGGAAGAACAGACGGATGCTGTCATGCAAGTCCTTCGTACGGTATGTCTGAAATGTGAGTCGTCATCCGTCTCGCCTTGCATCGTCCAACTCGAATGATTAGACGGAGCTGCGCTGTTCTATACGACTCCACAACCCAGCACCCTCAACGTGCTTCGACAGTACACGCTACATCTCCTCTTTACCCCTCCAGCACCGTCCCCCGGCCTGGCTGGGACGGAGGCCCCCGCACCAACGCGAAATCAGTTCGTGTTCCATCACCGGCCGAACACGCTCGACCGTGACCGCATCGTCGTTCCCGCTGGTTGGGACAGCTGGGGAAAGATCGGCGTCTTACGGGAAGGATTCGAAGCACGAGTTTGGGGCGAGGCATGGGACACGGATCTTGCCGACGGATCAGAAGCGGAGGACGCGGGTGGAGCAAAGAAGATGTACCGGTCGTTGGTGCCTGATCAAGGTGCCAAGGTAAGCTCCACACCCTCATGATCGCCAGTGCACGTTTCTCATTTCGGCGCCAAAAGCCACCACCGTTGCCGCCATTCAATGCTCCGATGGCAGAACAAGCCTTCCTCGCGAAGCACTATGACGAGAATTCGAAAAAGCCAGATCGAGATCCACGGGGCGCCTTTCGTAACCCTGTGGAGGCGACGGCGGGCATCGTCGGTCCACTGGGGAGCAGTAGTTTCAGCCTGCCACACGTGGAGAAGGCATTGGCGGACATGGAGAGCGGGCTGGGCGGTAGCAGTGTGCTCAATGCGAGCGTGAACGGGGATGCTTCGCGTCGTCTCTCGAGGGGGAGTGCACGTCCTACGTCCGGGCTTGGTGCGGCGAGTGGTCCGGTTGCGTCAGGCACCGGTCGGGCACCGACATCGCCGACCCTGAGCGCGTCTGCGAGCTCGCCGGGGGGCCAGACGCAGCACGAGGTTCTACAAAACTTTTTCCAGAGCTTGTTGAGTTCCAAGGACCGAGCGGGGGCGAGCGCGGCTGCGTCTCGTGCTACTGCTGCGACAAAGGATGATTAGTAGATAGGGGTATAACCTAAAAAGGTAATAAACAGATGACAACAAATGTATGGTGAATTTTCGCACGGGCGCTTGTCCCGACATCTGCCTCGTTGCAGTCCCCCGACGACCCACCAAAAACGAAACGACGACAACTATGGGCAAATGGTACGCCACACTTTTTCATTTATTCATGCCCGCTCACCGCCAACGTCATCCAGGACGACACAGTACTACGATGATGTCCTAAGCGCAAAAATCAGGAGCTTGGTGTGCGCCGCCTCTCTTCTTGTCCCTTGGCAACCACAAGCTCACGTCCATCCCAGCTCCGGCGCCATCAAACGGTCCAGGCTAGAGAAAGCCGAGCCCACGATCACATACGAAGCGTTCGTAGAAGATCTAGACCGCGGCGATTCCTTCACCACATCGCTCATCGAAGTCCTCGTCAAGGTATGCGTCGCTTCGATATGCCACATGCATCCTGGCCTGATTGCGTCACTCAGGAGGTTGCAGAGCGCCGTTATCGCCATCACGCGGCCGATCGAGGCCTCATTGCCGACCGCACGGCGCGGTCCCTACGAAAATTATCCAATCCCGCGTCCGTCTATCGCGAGCGTCCTCCCGGTCGCGGAGCCGGTGTCGTCCGGCGTGGCGTAGACCTGGCCGAGTACCTTTCACAGCCACCAGACGAACTGGACATGGACGAAGACGACGACGAGCTGGGTCCGTACAGCGCCTTTGTCCCCGTCGTCGAAGGCACTCGCCTCAACACCGAGTTGTACGATGTATATCGCTCTCAGCACAGTTGGTCGAATTCCTCGACACCTTACTTTATGAGTTTTAATCACACATCTCCCCCGATATCAGCCCCTCCTCACGATGCGGCGGTCAGTGACAGAGTACTACCACCGCTCGTGGATCCATCACAACCGGCGAGATCGAGTGTGTGGCCGCTCTCATCTTCGTCCGGGTTTTACTCGACGTTGTCGAGACAACCATCGATCCGCCGACCTGGGCGGAACAGGATGTCGGACTTTAACGAATTCACAGCCTCACGGCGCAATTCGACACGCCCACTTGCCCAAGACGAAGACCACAACGCACGATCAGAATCTCCGGCTGCCAGCGGTGCTGAGCTGACTGCGACCGCCGGTCCACGTTCGTCGACTGCCCAAGCTAGACGGTTCTTCCCGTTTGGACGGGCCCGTCGATTCGAGATCATACCGACGCCACGACCGGCGGCGAGCATGGACGATTGGTATTTCCCGACACAACCGGGCTGGACGAACAACTCGAACGCGGCTGAGCGGTGGGGGACCCCGGAGGACTCGACGACGACAGCCGATGAACGTTCGCAGGCACCGCGTTTGAGACGTGGAGGGTTGCGGGCGCCGGAGTCGATGTTGTCGCGGCATGCTTCACCTGGGATTGGTGTGCCTGCGATTGTGTATCCGACGTCGGAGGAGTTGCAGCGGGCGACGGCCTCTGCGACGGTGGCGGCTACGATGACGGAAAATAGAAGTGATGTAGGCACGGAGGTGCAATGAAAAGCAGGACTGATCCCATAACCAAGTACTACTTGTATCTTTTTTTTTTCTTCTTACTTATGCACTGTAACCGTCCGGAGGAATGATATTTACGAACAATAGAAGCTGCTTATGTAATGTGTTTCTTCTTTCCATGATCAAGCGACGAGGCCGACCCCAACCCCACGTTCGCGAAAGGTCACCAGAAACAGAACCACAGTCAGCGCACGTTTCCGACGCAGAACGGGATGAAGACAGGTCACTTCCGTGTGTTGCTTTCTCGTCCATGTTACAATGTGCTGATCGACTTACTCGACAAGGCTCTCGGAGCTCCTCGAGCTGAGACGGTTGCGCAAGACACGGCAGGGTATCGACGTGCACAAGTTGTCGAGTGGGGATGCGAAGAAGAGACGGCGACGGAATGCTGAGGAGATTCCCGAGGAGGAGCAAGGTGGTTTGAGAAAAGGCGCGTGTGCGAGTACGAGTGCGGATGCAAGTTCAGGCTCGGGCGACAAGACTGGCGAGGCCGACAAGGATGTGGACGCAGACGCGGACGCGATCGCCAAAGCTCGGCGGTCCGTTCGTACGAACAATTTCACACAACAGACGAATACTCTCGACGTCGATAAACACATGTGAGTGTCTTTCTTTATATTGTGTCCCTGCGAACCAACGTACGAACGTTCTCCCAGGATGGCGTACATCGAGGAAAACTTGAGGATCCGACGTCAGCAGCAACAAGACGAGTCGGAGGAATTTTCGTCTCGCGATCCCAAGGACGAGTTCACGCTTTCGGAGCGGTGGAAGATCGAGAAGAAGACGGCGGACGAGGGGAGCGTGACTAACAGCCTCGCAATGTTGACGGCCATTCCAGAGGTCGACCTCGGCATGGAGTGCGTCGTCGTCGTTTTCTTTCTTTCTTTGCGACCCATGTCTTACTCAACCCGCCATAGCTCACGACTTCGGAACATCGAAGAAACCGAAAAGGCGAAACGTCAAGTGGCTGAAGAACGCAAGGAGCGAAAAAAGGTGAACAATGACGAGGAACATCTCGTTGCGACTCGATGTACGTCTTTTTGTTTTTTTTTTGTTTTTGGTCTGGCGAGCCGCATCGTTCATGAACCCGTGCAGTCTACCGACCGCACGTCAAACAAAAATCGGACGTGGAGATCATGCGCGACGCCAAATTGGAGGCGATGGGGTTGGCTCCTCAGGAGGACCGTCGACCGCGGCATGACAAGCCGCAGATGGCGACGGACGAAATGGTACGTCTGTCAGAGGTGCGATGGGGCCGGTCGTCTAATCTAATCGTATGCGGCTAGGTTATGGAACGATTCAAGAAACGTATGCGGAGATAGGCAATATTGATAGATGGGGGCCTGCACTTGGCTGAGGCACGACTTGGCGGGCGCAGGATTTAGTCTGCGCTGTGAGAAGCGTAGTGATCGCAGCTAGAATCTTTCCTTCGTTCCCATCATTCTTACAGTAGTCGCTCTTTGTCGTAGCATACATTCGTTTTCCCACTCGACTGACTCATATCTGTCCGTCACTCAACACTCACTCTGTTTCGGTGCCCAGCCTGCCGACACAGCGTGTTCTCGCCCGACAGTTTGAGTCCAGTTTCCGTCCGCAGGGTCACACCACCCTCACGCGCTATCACCCTTTCACCTCGGTCACGGCACAGCACAAATGCGCAGATACATAGATGGATGTGAGCTTATACATTCAAGTTGTGAGGTGGGAAACTGTGTGATGCGTGACAAGGACTTTACTTAATACCACAGTCCTCCGAGCACTCCTGGACCCTTCCCCACACATTGCAATAATGCTATTTCTGTGCCTTGCCATGCTTCCCCCCCGGCCGGATCCGTAAACTTTTCCGATTATCAAGACATAGTATTCAGTCTATTATGATCATAATCCCATCTTATTAAGCACTGGCGCTGCAGTGCACCCCACGTGCTTTGCGTCCGTTCCGGTTCCGTGTTGGATTTTGGAGTATACCGTACTAACGAACGTGCGTTTCGACTGTGCGATAATGCTATCAGTATTCAGTCTATTATGATCATAATCCCATCTATTATATTAAGCATCGGCCGCTGCACAGCGTGTGCACCCCACATGCTACATCACCCGTTTGCAGTGGACACAGATCCGACGCCAAGTTGAGCGCGGGGAAGAACGTAAGTGTAATCCGAACGCAGTAATTGAACTTTACATCGAACTCTCAAGTTATGCTAGGCCTTCCCGACAGACCACGGGAGTATTGCGACCGTGACTACAAATGTCATCCAACACGCGACCGTCCGGTGATTCACTGTGGGCATGTCGAATCTTGATGAGTCCGCGGCATTTATTCAAACAAGGTGGGTCAACTTGTTGCTCGCAGTTCTCAAGATCAGAGACTGTGGGATAGCAACAATGAGAAAGACGACCGTGAATTCACCGAAAGGGACTCAAATCTTGTCGCGGTCCCCATTAATCTAGAATCGCGCGGAATTGTAACTTTCCCCTTCCCTCGTCCGTGGTAGAGACCAGCCTCGACTGGATTTTGGTCTGTAATGTGAGTTGCACAATCTCATCTGTGAGAACTCACCTGAGAATCGGCCCGCAGAACTAAACAGGAGCAGATTGCGGCAAGGTTATAAAGACAAGAAGCTTGAATCATAGATTGCAACGGACTATTGACAAGGGTCAGCGACCACAACAGCAAACCGGTAAGTCTCACTGAGGTCTATCATGCTACCAGGCTGAGACATCAGCTACTAGC
>JBBPPX010000306.1:0-30879 GCA_038092235.1 Leccinum boreale | reverse complement strand
CCCGATTGGTCCCTGGCATGTAGCATCCTGTGTTTTCCCAGTATCCCCAGCACCCGACGTTGTTGAGACTCTTGTTGTAGTGCCTGTTTTTCAGATATTTGGTGGATATCATGCCGTTCCTTCCAGAGGCATCCACCAGATACTCGAACGAAATCTGACCCTCGACGCCGCTGCGCGATACCCAGGACGCTGAAACAGGACGCTCGCCCTCGAAGTGCAGCTCTGTAACTCTGGTCTCTTCGACCACCATTACACCGTTCTTTGCTGCGTGCTTGAGAAGCAGGTCGTCGAACTCCTCGCGAATCTGTAGAGTCAAAATGTTTTACAAGCGTGCACATCTGGCCATAAACCCCATGCTTACGACATTCCAAGCCCCGTTGTTGGGATCCAACGAAATGAAATCAGTGTCTGTGAATCCGTTTAAGAGCGATGAATCTTTTAGGATGTGAGAAACCGAACACTGACATCCTTCTCGTTTATGCTGGTTGAGCTTAACTGCAGCACCAGGCTGAGTGTAGGTTCAGCAATGCTGTCGGAGGATCACAGTAGACATGGCGCTGCGCCTTCACATACCTTGACACAGAATCCGTGATTCTTCACGTCTTCTTCTATATCTATGAACCTCATGAATGGCCGAACGGACGGCAACAAGCTTTCTCCAATGTGATATCTTTATTTCAAGTTCACAAACTTGTCAGTACTCCGTGGTTCATCTCAGGGTATCGGGGGCTGACCTTGGGAACTTGGTAGCCTCCAGAAGCACGACTTCAAACCCTTCCCTTGCAAGAGCAGCCGCCGCATAGCTGCCTGCGGGGCCGCCCCCGATCACGAGTATCTGCGCTGCAGCGGGCTTCAAGGGGTGAATGAGGTGACAGGGAAATAAAATGAGGTAGGAGAACACATACAACTGTTACGAGGACCATCGCTCTCAATTAATTGGTTGGGTTGAACTTCAATGAAGAGGCCCTTGGTGAACGGCATCCGCCTTTTAACTGTCTTCTACTTTCTGTATGGGGAAGTATTCGCGAGCTAGTCGGTTCCAATGATATTTGCAGGAAGTTCCGTCAAGCATTGACTGAGTACACTAGAAGTTCTACCAGACAGATTCCAAGAAGGTCACAGGGTGTTATGACATGGTGAGCTTGGCAGTGTACGCAGCCAGAGTCTGATTCACTCAGTGATGGGGCCTTCGGCGTAGACTATAACCCTCTCACTGGAGAAGGTTGCCGAGCGGGGTGTATCATTAGTAGGACTCCAATATCCCTAGTCATAGAGTCAGACGTTCTATATTTGTCAAATTTAAAGTTCGTGAAATGAGGTCGAAAAACAACCCATAGCGGCTAGCCCCGCAGTATTGACTATATTATATTGATGTGACTTCACGCGTCTTCCACCTGGACTTCTCTGATAGGCTCGTCTCTGACGTCGCTGCTGAGAACGGAGGGCAAGACATGGAGCGGGGGTCGATGAGGCAGTGCGGACGCTGAGCTAGAATAAACCGAAGCCGGTGGAACCTCCGCTCAGCGGAGGATGTCACAAAATTGCTAACCCCCATCGTAATGCCGCCGGCTGACGTCAGTCGTCGTAACGGCCTAAAAATGGCATTAGTATGGAATAATAATGGAATAATAATAGACCGTTTACGTGACGATGGTTAAGGGGACGTTGTCACGTTGTTGTCACGCATTGACATATGCGGAGGAGTTAGAAGGTGCTATTGGACCGACTCGGTGAAAAGTCGGTTTGTCAGATCAGCAATGTTGACGTTAGCGGTGTCCAGGTAATCTTCAGCAAACTGACTACCGGCGCCACTGTCTCGCGTAGGCCTCACCTCCAGGCTCCAATTAGAACTTTCGAATGCGAGGGAAAAAAGCAAAATCAAGCCTCCAATGGTCACCATCTAAGGTACTCGATTAGGGCAAAATCGCCAGAACCAGTTCTAAGCAGTCCTCAACAACTGCCCAACTTACAGAAATAATCATCGGGTTGAGTCAGAACGAGCAGCAGGAGTCCTGCTTTTTTCTAACTTGACCTACGGCTGCCACGAATTTCGAGGACGCCGAAGGCGGGTGTTTGTTTTTTAGTACTTGTTTCTGGCTCCCTGGCAGCGTTTTGCATCATTGGCTGCGTCGACCCCAATGTCTTCCGAAACCGAGGTGGGCTGTCCCTCCTGTAGTACTTATGCTAGACATCCATCCCGCATTAAGAGCACACTAGGACCGTTGATGTAATGAATGGGGACTCGGGAGCCGCCTGTGCACTTAAGACGCAAAGTCACGCAATATTTACGTTGACTCCTGAGGCGGTGCCGCACAGGTCAAGCTAAAGTTCGAGTATTGCCGTGGCCATAACCCACAGACAACTATCGCGATACCCAGTCGAGACGAACCTGCAAAGAAGTCGACCAACAAGGACAGCCAATTCACTACTATAACCTTATGAAGAGGTAACAAAAACTGCGATTGTAACGCTGGTGTATTCGGGGACCCCATGACTCAGCTGATCAGTGACTATGGGGTGCCAGTGGTCAGTTGCCAGTCTCTGTTAATGCGGATTATGTCGATAATTGAATGACTCCCATTGAACTTTCAATGGTCTTGGTTGAGTATGTATGTGCCGTCCGAGGAGGAACACACCTTGGATCTCCAGAATAATAATGCATGCATGAATATAGGATTGCACTTCAACACTGTTACAGTACATGGTACTACAAACACTCTCGTAAGTGGCAACCAAGAAGCTAACTCTCCAGCCACTGTTGCTAACCGAGAATCAACAAGTGGGCTGTACTGCCATTGCCAACTTCAGGGTCAAATACACTCTTCGAGACTGGCTTTGATGAAGTAGTAAAGTTGGAAGTGTTTTACGCCCAGGCTGTTCATTTCCCAAAGGCAGTTCCTTTATTCGTCTCTTACATATAAACTGTAGCTGGCGAACAACAGCGTCTAGCAACAATGCCCGAGACTGTGAGCATCCCCTCAACCAGCAGCACTGGTACGGATACCTCTGGTTTGTCTACTTTTCAACCTATCTTGTGCAATTCTAGCACTTACATGATATCTAACTGTTAGATGAACTTAACCGAAGTGGTACCACCGGCGCTGAGACGGTTTCTTTTTGCGGCCCTATGCCATCATTTGTATTTGGCGTTTCTGGAGGTGCTGCATTCAGTGGTGTTCGAGCTGCCGGGAAGTCGAAGACCGTTCGTAGTGTACTTTCACATCTGAATTTAGCGGGAAATGCATCTGATGGTGGTGATTCACTCTTCGGACAGCCCGGGCCTGCAACGAGCTTTGGTGCTTCTGCTGCAAGTACGTCCTATGCTATCTAAGAATCTCACACAATTCACTAGCCGACACAGGTGTTGATCCACCGCCTGTGACAACGGGCACATCCACACCAGCATACGCTAGCTTTAGAGAAAAAGATCCTTCCGCCCCAGATACCACCCTCGAGTATCAAGCCATCTCAGGTATGCCGGCCTATAGGGATATGTCTTTGGATGTAAGTCAATGCAGTCTGATATGTTACTTGAATCTCGGCTCACGCGAATTAGGAACTACGCATGCAAGACTATCAACAGAACCGCATGGATCCTGGTGCATTTGGCCAAACGTTGTTCGCGGCTCCCGCTACATCGAAAACTAGACCGTTTTGGGTGCCACTGAGTGTACTACACTGTTCAACCAGGCAGATATTTGAGGGTGGGGTACCTGGAGCATTTGAGCCCATCAAGGATCAACAACGTCCCATGCGTACCTTTGGCAGTGGTTCCACATCCGGGCGTCGATCTGCAGGCCCTGGGAGCCTCTTTAATTGGAATAGTACGTGCTCAGTGATAATCGGCTCACGCTCCAGCTGACTCGTCCCATGGCAATTCCACTTTCAGAACCCGCTAAACCGAAACATCTGGAGGAATTTACAAGAAAGTTTCTTCTCGGAGAAGAGCTCGTTAACACCCGATTCCATATCTTTTCTGCGAGACCGCTGTCACCATCGGGTCATATCACCAAGCCTCATGTCCTCTGTGCAAACAATCTCCTTCTAGCCAAGAGCTCGAAGTACTTCTTGGATCGTGCGTATAACTGTTTCATAAAGACACGAATGTTCTGATAACTCATTGAATCCGAGTCCAGTGTTGAGCTTTGATATAGATCCATCTGATCCTTCGTTGATCGAACTCGCAGATGACGAGGATGTTCCCAACCATATTCGGATTTACGATTATGGTTATGAAAGCGACAGCGATCTTGATGACTGTGATAATGATGAACCTATTCACGAGACGTCAAAAGAATTTCAGCCTGCAACAACAACCCATTCTATGTTTGTGGTGAATCCGGAGGGTGTAAGTTCTGTTGTGCAAAAAGATGGGGCTTCGACAGTATCGAGCAACCGGAGTGCAGCTCAGGAGACACCAGATGACAAGACACCAGAAAACCGTTCTGGGACGCGTACACAGTCCTTGGGAAGTCGCAATATTCTTGTCACAGATGGTGCATTTCAAACGTGAGTTGGCTCTCAACGCTCACGTTGATTTTGTACCTGATGCTCCGAGTTGGCCGCCGGTTTAGATGGTACACACTTTTGAACTATCTGTCTACTGGCGAGATCAGCTTCTTGCCACTCAGTTCAGCTATGCCTGGAAGGCTCCACCAGAGATCTTCAAGTCCGCTGACCTCTCTAGACCAGCCAAGGTGTTCTGCCAAATCCATGTATCACCTCGCTTGTAAAGTTAGCATATTTAGCCCCGCTCGTTGTCTCGCAAAATTTGTATTAGAGACTAAGTGGCATGCTCCAGGTTGGGCTAGACGATCTCCGTGATCAGGCTTTGCTCCACATTCGGAGCAACCTTGCAGAGCACAACATTCTGGAAGAGATTTCATCCACCCTTGCTTCGAAGTAAGTAACACGTTTTTAGGGCATGATGTCGCCTGCTCACCGGCTACAGACATCCACAACTATTAGCAATGGAGCTTGGCGTACTATATTTTTACATTGCGTCCCCATCCGTTGTCGTCAACTTCCCTGCTCTCCTCCAGCGCATCGCTAACAAGGAGCTTCCTCATGGAGCCGATATCATGGTCGATATCCATTCGAGGTTTTTGAGGTCACATCACCCATTTTCGTTAGCACTTGCCAGTGCCCCACCACATACTCACCCCATTCCTCCATTCCGCTCGTCTGCTCCCCGTGGCCCCTCTGATAGCGTCGGCCTTTCGGCACAGAGGGTGGCAGTCTTACGAGAGCCGTGGAACACAGTCAAAAGTCTTCTTTTCCTCGTTCTGTTTCTGTTCCTGGGCCTCACTTAATGTCCCTCAGAGTGGAGCCTTACGCCGGACAGTACATGCCTAGGAGGAACCAACAGGAGCAAGAGAGCTCGCAACAACAGTCGGGCAGTGCTACAGCGCCCACCGTCAAGGAGTCGCGAATGGGTGGAGTAACATGTTCTCACGAGAAAGAAGAAAAGAAAGTCGCAAATGTACGTTGCTTGTCCGGGTTTGAATCCGTGTATGTACTATATACGTATGTGAGTGGTTTGATGTATCGATTGATATTGATGCCTTGTCTGTCTCGCGGTAGATACTACTACATCTGTGTCACACCATGTACTTCACAAAGGACACAGTAGTGCTGGCACGCGCTATCTTAGGTTTTCGTGATGGTAAATCAGATTTAGGGCTGTCAGTCCGGGTGCAATCAATGTCAAGAACTTTGATCCTACTTCTCACACCTTTCTAAACTGATCATCGTGCCATACGCTCGCAGTTCTCTTGGACTGAGCTGAGAGCATCATGTTGGACGTCCGTCCCGTCGCTGTTGAGTTTCCTTCTCTTTCAACAGCATTGAGGCTTCACCCCTCCAGTGCAACAGATCACCAAGTCCGTGGCCATCGTGGGTGCCGGGAGTGTAGGCCTTACAATGCTGCGTGCACTCGTCGACCTTCAGGACGAGCTCCAGGGCAACTTTGACACTGTATTGTACGAGCAATGCGGGGATGTCGGTGGAATATGCTGCGTGATCGGTCGAAATCCATTCACCGATCATTTTTTGTTCTGTGCTAGACCTTGGCAGTCATCGATCGCGTGGCTCTAGTCCTTCATGCACCATGTTCTATTGCCTCCTACCACTGAATTCATACAAACGACCACACCATTTCCCTTCACCTCCACTCCGTCGACTTGAAGAATGACATCCTACGCAACCAATACGTTCCCCGGGCTGACGACCACCGCGTCCGAATAGACCCGAACAATGTCGCTCGGGCCGACCGTGAGCAACTGTTCCTTGCCGCCCTCACGGAGGAGCGTCAACGTCTCCTCGCCGCTCCTCCTCCACAGATTCTGTCCGGGAGTCTCGGCTTCTTGGGACTGGGGCTTGACGAGGTAACTGTCGGCACTACCACCGCTCTTGTTCGTGATCGACACGTAGATAGTTTGATTTCTGCGGTTGGATACCCAGACCATTGTTTATTGGTTTAGACTTGGATGATAGCTGTAAGATTTATATGTGAGTTCGGCACTGATTTGCTTTTGCGCACTAAAGAAGGGTGTACATACTGAGGTGAGCGGGTACAAGTCGTTGATGTTATGTTGCGCTGGGGTGCCCTACTTATATGCTCATCCTTCAACAGGTACCCGAGCTCACTCGGACTCGGCAATGTGACGGTTAGATGGATCTAGAACCCGCTGGGCGGTGATTATTGTCCTGAGGACCGTTCTTTTAGGGTATGGGAAAGGTCTCAATCAAACCTGTCCCCCAATGTTCGAAGTCGAAGCTCGCGCACGGGGTCGTTCAATTTACAGATTTCCCATAATATGTGGACAACGTGACCCAGAGTGGACCTGAAGTACATACAATGGGACATCAAAAGGATGTTTCCCACCTTTGTCGTCTCCAATGATACCCTTCCTGGACCGTTTGATCGTAGTACTTATCTGAGCCGTACGTCGCTTTCAGGGGCAAAAATCTCCTCGACGATACACTGGCACGCCGGTAACGGGTGCGCGTATGGCCCGGATTCATGACGAGAAATTACAGGCTTGCGTTTGACTCGGATCCTTGGTACATGCAATCCCCGGAATCGATCAACGTGCTACAGGTCCGCAGTGTGTCGCGAATTTCTGGAAGTTGCAGTCACGTCCGATTTAGCACCACCTTCACCAGGCAAACCGATCAGTGACCATGTGTCTGCGATTGGACTGATAGTCCAGCGGTGTCCCCATCTAACCGTCACATTGCCGGTTCCCGAGACAGCGCGGGTGAACTGCCCTAGGACAAGCATATAAGTACAGAATTTCGGCGCATCCTTGGTCAACAAGTTCTTGCCGCCCACCTCAGTGCGTTACGCCCTTGTTGCATTGGAACTTGCAAGGCGGTACTGATGTTCAAACTTGACAGGTATTTCACGAATCATCCAAATCTAAAGATACAAGATGGTCTGGGTATCTAACCGTGGAAGTCTCAATGTCTATATCTCGATCACAAACAAGAGCGGCGGGAGTGCCCAAGCATACAGCGTTCAGCCGCAGTCCAATGTGGAGAGTCCACCGGACAGAATCTGTGGAAGAGGAGCAGTGAGGAGACGCTGACGCTCCTTCGGGAGGGCGGGAAAGAGCAGTTGCTCACGGTCGGCCCGAGCGACTTTGTGCAGGTCTATTCTGAGGTGGTCATTGTCAGTCAGGCAAACGTGCTGGTTGCGTAGGATGGCATATATCTCATGAGGAATATTTTGGATGGATGACCTCGTATGTTGTAGGAGATGCTGGAATTCATGGAGAAGTCGCGGACTAGTATGTTCTTGGAAAGTCCCCAGAGAATCTGTTGGGAATAGTAGTTCCGTCTGGTGTACATTGTGGCAATAAACATTTTGGACGGAAGTTTGGCCATGGTATGAACATGACACACTCAGATGGACCGGCTAACACAATTTTCAAAGCCTCTGTGCGAGATGCGGCTCTAAATATCCTACGAAATTCGCTCATGATCGTATGGCATCAGTGGAGATGGCATGGGTTTGGTCCTCGACCACCAATGACTGCCTGCTTCTCACCAAGATATGTTGATTGAGGAGAATTGTATGGGCGGATTCGAGAAGGATTAAGCTCATTGACCATCATCCCCATCGGTTTTCTCCATTCCACAAAGATTCAATAAATTGAACAATGGTGTCGGAGGATGTCATTAGCGAAACAGACGAAGTGATCGAACTGTAACAGAAGCACGTGCGTTAGTTCAAGCGGGTTCGAGCGGGTTCGAGCGAGCGATGACGGACGGACCCCCTGCTCGTACACATCTCCAGCTAATTGACCTCTTTGCCTCGGTTTCCTGGTACTTGTCCTCCGGAACTCAGGAGGGACGCGGTCGCTGAGGTGGGCATGGACAAGGTGTGTAGCGTCTGCACGCCCGAGTTGAAGTGGCCACCGATGGCGCCATTGTTCGGACTCGCGCAGCCTCCAATGAACCTGAGAAACTGCAGGACGAAAAGCCGACGACGGTCAAGTTTCGACACTATCGCCGACACGAAGAGACTGCGCGAGATCTCCTCGACGCGCACGCGCGCGTTGGCCCTCGAAAGTCAGAGGTTGTCGAACTCCTTCGTGTCCGTCATGAACGCGCGGGAGGGTCCATAAGGCGTCACAGAGTGGAGCTTGCCGTGGGCGTCTAGATGGGGCACGAACGCTTGGCAGGAGATCAGCGATAGTTGCACGTTCAATACATCCGCAGCAATGTTGACGTTGACCAGAAAAGCGATATCGAGAACAGAGACACGGAAATACTGGAGAAAGTCTGAGCACTTAGTCTGGTGACCAGCCCGTCTATGAGGTTGCCGCGTTGAGAGGCAAACCGGTTCGGCGTGAATAAGTGGCACCGACGTGACGTCACGGTCTCTTCACCTCCTTTGCGTGGGAAAAAGACTCTGACCCAGACGCGTGAACAAATCCTCAACGCTCTGTTGAAATCTGTCGAGGTGGATACAACTCGAGTCTCGGATGAATGAGGAGGTTCTGTACCGAATGGATAAGTACGAACACTGAGTACTGAATTTCGTGTTTCAGGGTTTTGGACTTTGCTGACCAACTGTACGAGCCACCCTTTCCTCGATTGAATTGCTTATAGTTCTCGACTCCCACAGGAATGAGTTCGCTGTCCCTGACAACTAAGGTATTCGTCCCGTCAGGCTTGTCTTTGCATTCTAGATGCCTCCAGTTTCTCTTCTGTGACATTCACACGTCTTCCATCCGGTTCAGATACTAGCCGAACGATTTTGTGCATGAGGTGAGTGGACACGTTTACCCCCTTTCGAAGAATGTTCTCGGGCTGCGTACATTGATAGCTTGTCGCCAGGCCTAATTGTCACCGAATCATCCCGATCTACAATGCCCTGCTCCTCGATAACCGAGCCGCCAAGACAGACGCTGGCGCGCCAAATTCTGATTCGCCCTCCTTTACCCCCCGCACACAACGCAGTACGACACGTGTGGCACTCGTAGGAGGGCCCCCTGAACCATCGTCATTCGCGCCGCCTGCTGAAGGAAAAGCGTTCGCTTCTGGCCCATTCATTCCACGTTGCATACGTACGTCGGTTTGCATGACTTCGGTGGTGACCATCCCCCGGCCACCTTTCACTAGTTCCTGCCAGTCGCCATGTGAAACAGGGGTCGCGAAGAACGGCGCCCTCAGTGACCCACTCACTCACAGAACACCCCTATCCTCCCATTCATTTTTTACGCCACGTGGACAGGCCGGGCCATCAGCGCACCCTTGAGATGATCCGGAAACACGTGGTACTACGGCGCGCAAGGGAGGAGTCATGATCAACTAGGGGCGGGGGAAGGGTCACGACGACCGTGTGCGTCGCATCCATTTCATGCCGTTGTAACCGTGGTCCTGGATGTTGATAGGGGAAGCACATCATTTTTGCGCGACGCGTCCGCTTCGCTTCCACTATCAACAACCAACCCTTGTCGTCGTGACGTCCAACTTCCTGCCACCATCACTCTGGCGCGACTGATACTAGGCTCGCGCAGCGCGTACAGCGAGTCGGCGACCAAAATAGGGGGCGAGGGGGACCCACATCAATCCGGAGCGTCCCAGCAAGCGAGACTCGTCCCTTGGCCGCCTGGCGTCATGAAAGAGCGAGCGCCAGAATTCCAGGCCCACCCACAAATCCGAATTCCGTACGTGATCGTGATGGACACGATATATATCATTTGTAGATAGGCCACGCCGCAAGCCACACACCGACCGATGACGACGACGATCGCGTGACAGGAAACGTGTTTTCAAAACAGGCGGAGGCCCTTGATAGGAATGAATTCACGACCAGGTAAGCAGAATAGGTCTCGCACAGCTCCAAGACATTGACGATGACGACTGCGGCGGTGGCGGCGGTGGCGGCATGATGGAGGAGACAACACGTGGCCAGATGCCAAGAAACGGCACAATTTGCCAAATGTACTGAAGGTCATTGGAGGCGTCGTACGTGGTTGTGGCGCAAAGAATGATCGCGCCGTATGCAGTAAGTATGTACGTCACCAACCTTCATATGTACGTCCCTGCCCCGTTTTACCTCTATTCCCAGGGGGCTGACTGCGGCGGGTGTCAATGGAAACGCGAGCGCCCAGGTTCGGTGTCTCGGCCATCTCATCGGTACGACGGACACGACACGTGTCGGGGAAATTGAATTGAATACCCACGAGTGTGGATGGCAACGTCCCACACGAAGTCGGAAGCCATCCACTGGCGCCGACTCAATCGGGAATCGGGTACGGCTCGCCCTCCTAGCCGAGGGACCCCGACGACCGTTTCGACCGCGTTGGTACTTGGCGGGCAAGCGCAGAGCGGCGGTCCAAGTCTGAGCGTCCCATCGTCGAACCGGTCGCACGCTGTCACGTCATGATTGCGCAGAACGACCGACAACATACACGCTCCGACTGATGGGCCACAAGCTATGACATGACATGCGCGCGACACGAGTACGACGCGTCAGCCTGAGAGGCGCAGGGAACCTCGGGCGAGAGTTCGAGCATGTGGGACTCCGAGTCGGATGAGTCTCAATCGGTTATCGACTATCGATATCGATAGGCGCCCACACCCTACCTTCGTTCGAAAGAAGACGAGGACGAGAATAATTTGAGGAGGTAAGATGGGTCTAGCAGCTCGTCGTGTGTATGCGCGCGCGCGCCTACTCGGGTGGACACGGACGGCGACCAACAAACGGACAAACGGACAATCAAATGAACGAACGGACGGTATCTGCCAGCACAGTCCGATCGCGAGTGACGACGTCGGCCGACGACGCAGTAATTTTACTTACCGTGCGTGGGATGATGATGGGGCGATAATGATGATTGGCAGAGATCATCACTGATATAGAATTTCTGGGATAGGAATGTGCAAGATTGCGGACCGAATGCCGAAGCATATCATATCTTTGAGTTTCTTCTGTCTGCGGAAGTTGTGCGTGGGTCGAGGGAGGGGAGAGAAGGAGCCCTGTGGAAGACTAGGGCTATGGCTCATGATGAACATCAAGCAGCTAGCCAGTCCTGCGAGTCAGCGCCCCGTCGCATGCATTCAACAAGTATAATGGTCGACGGTGTGGTTGTCTTTGCCTCTGTCCTTGTTCTCGTCTGAGATTTGAACTGACTGCGGCAAGTCGACTCGTGTCACATGAACACGTCCTCCCCCGCCTTGTACCCGCATCGGTGAGTCGATAGGGTAGGTCTTGTTGAGGACCGCGAAAGAGAAGAAAAAGAACCAGACGAAAAGATCGACGTGTGCCTCGTTGTAGAACAATCACAGTGCTCTAAAAAGCCTCTCAACGCCCCCACAAACACCCACACAACCCGCTTGGCATGTTCGTTCCTCCGAGCCTCGGCTCACTTCGCCGCGTCGTCATGCGTCCTCTTCTACTTCCACTTCCCACAGCGCTCCGCACGCGGATGATCCACGATCCTCAAGTATTGACCCACCGTTCCGCTTCTCGCTTCTCGCTCGGATGACAGATCTTCCGTCGGGCTGCGCGAGCCGTCCAGTGTCGTTTCGTATCGTTCCGTTTCATTGCTCTCCAAAGTAATTCTACACATGATCGTTAGTTTTGCGGATGGACTACGTTCCGATTTTTTCCGTCGAACACCTTCGACGGAGAACCACGTCCCCAAAAATCTATGAAAGACGAGAAGAAAAAAACAAAAAAAAAAGGATGGAAAGGCATGTGAGTGTCGTGTCCCCGGAATCCGGGCGTGTTTGGACAAGGGAAGGCAAGGGTATGGCGGGGTGAGAGGACGAGGCGGTGGAACATTGCTCATGTGGATGGGAATGTGCGGGCAGGAGGGGCACGCTGCACTCGACGAGATCGTCAGAGTCCAAAAAGAAAGATCGAAAGCGATAGGGAAAGGGAGACGACGAAGAAAAGAAAAGAATCAGAAAACACGAGTCCAAATTCCCCAAACGTAAGAAGAAAAAAGCTAGAACCCAATACCACAAAAAAGAAAGCAAATTTTTTCCGTCTTTTTGCCTCTTCCTTCTTCTTCCTTGTTGTTCAGTCTTCGTATTCCCGGACAACGGTAAACCCAAACAAAAGAAAGAAAAAAGAAAAAAAAAAAGGGAAAAAGAAGAACATGGTTCCGTGACGACGGCGAACGACAACAAGGTGCGGATGCTGCGGTTGCGATGCGGAGGTCGAATGCACAGACAAGAGAAAGAAACAAAGAAACAAAGAAACAAAGAAACAAAGAAGATGGATATATGCGTGTGTATGCGGATGCAGAGGATGCGAGGCGTTGCATAAGCTTGAGACGTTGTCGTCGTCCTTGTCCTTTTTATGATTTGTTTTGTCGGCGGTCTTCTCGTCGTGTCGCCCGATATGATTTTTATTGATGCCTTGAAACCTTTTCTCGTGTCACCGGCCCCTCTTCTTTCTGTTCTCTCTCTCCCTCCTTGCCATTTTTTTCCCGGACCAAGCAATCTCAAACCAGAAACCAAGAGAAAAAGCGGGGGGAGAGAGAGAAGGAAAGAAAAACAAAGACAACAGAGTCCGAATGGCCCGATACTCGTTGCCGTCGATCGTTTAATCGTCGTTCTCCGCGTCCTCTGCCTTCATGCTCGTAGTGCTT
Source organism: Leccinum boreale (assembly GCA_038092235.1). Classification (NCBI taxonomy): domain Eukaryota; kingdom Fungi; phylum Basidiomycota; class Agaricomycetes; order Boletales; family Boletaceae; genus Leccinum; species Leccinum boreale. The sequence continues at coordinate 17,761 of JBBPPX010000306.1, read as the reverse complement.
CGATTCTCGGCCGCATGAACAGCCTCAAGGAGCTCCGCGTCCGCGTCTGCATCCGCATCCGCATCGCCGTCCGCATCTGGATCACCCTCGGCGTCCGCCGAAGACTCGTCTGATCCACGGCGCGAAGGATTCGTATGATGCGAGTGCGAGTGTGGCGAATGGCTTGGGGACGGCAGGTGTTGCTTGATTATCGGAGGTGGTGCAGCTGCAACTAGAAAGAAAAGGAAATATACAAAAAAAGGGATGGATTCAATCCAATGGACGAATTTCACAGGGGAGAAAAGGAGAACAGTGGGGCATCAACAAGGGACCTTACCAGAACTCATCGGTCTACGACCCCTATCAGCGCTCGGCCTTCGATGTGGCTCGTCATCATCAGTCTGCAGTGTGGCGATCGCAGGTGGAGACGGTGGCTCCCGCTGCGAATTCTCAGCAGAACGGGAAGGATGGGAAGGGGAAGGTGCGAGGGACGACGATGACGTGGGTAGGCGATCGCGATCGCGTCTTTCCTTGTTGGAAATGAACGACGGTATCTGGGTCGCATGTCCGATGGAGAGCTGGGTTCCACCCGATCCGATCCCTGCGGTCACGGGCATCGTGTCCGTTCGAGACACTCGGTTCCCATGCGCAGCGATCGATTGTGTGTGGGCCAAGGAGGAGGGTGGTTGCTGACCCTGAGAATTGGCCTGCTGCTGCTGCTGGCCCATGTGGGACTGGGACGCTTGATTCTGAGATTCTATCGTCCCTCGTCGTTCGACGCGCTTCATCTTCTTTCTACAGCGGTCACACACGGTGCCCGGTCCCTCAGGACCGGGACCCCACTTTTCGACGCACTTGCCCTCCTTGTAGCGGCCTGCCAAACCGCACTGGCGACATATGCGCTGACCTTGAGCGTTGGTGGGAGGATAGGGTACGTGGGGGTGGTGAGGGACGCCAGCAGGGGTCGGAGCGGTCGCGGACTGAGGAGGGGCAGCGGTGGTCGGAGTGGGTGGTGGGGGCGGCGCAGTCGTTGTTAAGGGTGGTGCAGGGAGGCCTGCTGATCCGTTGGGCACTTTTTTCGACGACGACGTCAGCGGGCACGCGAGCGACGGGATGACATCAATAAACACAAGTACGTACTGATGCTCGTGGTAGAACCGGTTTTTCCCTTCTTGATGGGTGCGCCCGTGACGGGAGGCGTAAATATGTGTGCCTGGTAGGTTCGTTGTTCGCCAGGTGGGTCGAGTGGACCTGGAGTAGATCCGGAGATATGACCAACGACGGAGCGTTGTGTGTGGGACACCGGAGCGTGATTTGGGTGTTGGTGGTGTGCGATCACTGCGCGCGGGGACTGGGGTTCGGTGCGGGGACGGGGATCTTCAGTGGATGCCTCGATGAGCATCTCGTCGATGGATAAGGAGCGCCGAGAGGAGCGGGAAGAGGATCGGGAGTTGGGGCGTGCGTTGGAAAGATGGGGCGGGGCGAGGGAAGACTGTACGGGGGTGTGGGTGGAAGAGAGATGGTGGCGATGGTGACCGTGGGCGACGTCGAGACCACGGGGATGGGACTAGGGACGATGTGATGTGTGAGATCTAGGGCCAGGAGAGAGCAACGAACACGTACCCTGTCATTGTCGCGATCCGTGCGAGAGCGTTTTGCGGGGGGCTGGCCGGGTGCGGAGGGATAGGACGACTCGTCGAAGCTGCCCGAGCGTGGTCGTACGCGGGAGTTTGATGTGGGGTGGGGAGGCGGGGGAAGGGAGGGCATGGCGTGGGTGGAGTTGAGGGACGAGGAGTGTCGGTGGGAACGGGGATGCGCAGAGGGCGGGGGCACGAGCACAACTGCGGAGGAGGGCGCAGAGGGCGTGTGGTTGGAGGACTGGGCCAGGTAGCCGGGGAGGGGGACGGGAGCGAGGACGAGCTGACCGCCACCGTCAGTGACGAGACGGGCGAAGCCGGCCCTTGCGTCAGCTGCACGGAGCTCGACGAGGTGGAGGTAGCGATTGAGCTCCTCCCAAGCGTCGGAGAGGACGCGTCTGCGTGCGTCTGCCTCGTCGCGGGCGTGTTCTGCACGGTCAGCGCGGGCCTCGCAGTCTGTGATGACGCGCTGTGTAGCATCTGAGAGAGGGTTGTCTGGCTGTGATGCGACGGCAGCGTAGGAGGCGATGAGACGCTCTGCCTTGTCGAGACGTTTGCGAGTAGTTGTGAGGTCTTTGCGGAGGAGGTCGGACTCGCGGTAACTTGTTGCGAGGAGGTGAGCGAGTTGAGCGTTTGAGTGATGAGCACCGTTTACTGCTGTCGCCGGTGTCATGTCTGGATGGGAGAGCTGAGGCTGAGGAGAGAGGGACATGACGAGGTCACCTTTTTTTTCGCCAAAGAGGGCTGATAAGAACTTAATACGCCGATGCGCGGGCGGGTTCTCGTCTCGTTCCTCGAGTGAGACAATAAATGCAACGTTGGCGAGGCCTGGCATGGGCATCTGGCAACGGCGCAGTTACAGGGTCCCCAGTCACTCCACACCCGGCGCGCCCCCCATCAATCTACTCGCCCGCCTCATGGTTGCCGTGCTCTTCACCCCGCGGGGTTCCTCTAACTCAGCCCCTGCCCGCGCCCGCGCATGTTTTCCCACGCGTATCATCTCCCTGTCGTCACCACTCTCCGGGGTCTCGCCTCGTGTTCGCGCTCGTCCCCCGCCACCGTCCAAACGGGCTTCTGCCACTCCCACCCGCCTCGCACAACCCGCACCTCCCACTGATCACTGACATCACCGTCCAAATTAGGAATCTCACCCGTACGCGCTATGACACACTTCTCGGGGTCCCTCCCCCTTCCCGCCGTCTCGCGCCCAACCCCCCTCAATCGCCACCTGCACAAAGATAATTATGTGCACGCCTCGTGGCTTATTATTCCCCTTTCGTCCTCTCCTTTTTCCACCATCCAGGCCACGACTCGACAACGACGACTCGATGATCCACACACATCAACACAGCCACCCCGACGAACCAACAAGCCAAGGAACGGACGCCCCTCGATCTACTGACTCCGGACACCCGGCCGTTCCCCAAAATGATTCATCTCCATTGCCACAATTTCCGCACGCTCGGAATCCCGGACGCGTGCCGCACCATCTGCGGACGTTGGCGAAATCCGCGTCACAACCAGAAACAGAACCGCCCTATCCCGTCCCGCGCGCTACACGTTCTCATCCTGCCGTCACCTCCATGTGCCAGATCCTGCCTGCAGCCACCCCCCTCCCAATCAACGCCAACGTTATTTCATTCTCGGAAAACGCGCCCCAACAACAAAGTTATCCCCCAACGTTGGTTGCGTCACAGGTCCAAACTAGAAAATGTCGTCAGCAGCCCCGTCGTGTTCGAATACGAAAACTGCGTGTACCCCTGTCGTAACCTCGTTCTTCTTCCCACTCCAGCAGCGCGCGTACGACCACAACACAACACACACTCAGAGCGGCAAGGACTGCGCACTCATTTCATATACCTTGACATTCTTGCACTCTCTCATCTTTGGGACCCGAGCGGCGTGTTGATGTTTGACGTGCACGTCGTCCCTCCTTCTTACCTCTCGAACCAATATCGAAAACGAAAAAGTCGGGTACGTGCATTGAACCTCCTATCTGTTCCACGTCTGGCGTTCCCGGCACTATTTCATTATTTCTTGGCAACCCTCGGAGCCTCTCAACGTCCGATCCCTCGCTCTCTTTACCACGTGCGCGTGGTGCCAACAACAACACGCTCTTCTTTCCGTTTGTCTCGAGAAGAAGCAAGCCACCATCACTCTGATCCACGCGCTCCGCCGGGCGTTGCGGGCGCCGCGTCGTCGATATTTTACCCGGCCGTTCCGCTCGGACGATTCGTTTCTCTCCTCTCCCCGTGGCACATGATACTGATTTCAATCTCGTGTCCTCGTTTCCGAACCTCGCGTCGTGCTGATAACAAAGGGGGGCAAGGGTGGGCGAAAGGCGCCAGCGATAACACGTCACCGTCACCGGTTTTTCTTTTTCGCTCTCCGCGCCATACATCCCATCGTGTGTGCGTGTGTAATGATTTTCTCTCGGCCGCACTGCCTTCGACGGGCGAACAGGTAAAAACACCAAGCCGCATGTCCTTGCCGTGACACGGGGTTTCTATTTTACGTTCCCGGGCCGGCCGGCTTGCTATGTGCCTAATCGTGTTCATCGATCTCGTCTTCTTTGGTCCCTCCCCCCTTCCTCCTCTCATTCATTCACTCACGCTCACTGCATCTCGTGTATGCGTGCGAGCGACCCTGACTCGAGGTCGAGGGAATTCATTATCGTGATAATAAATAGTAACAGTAATTTAACAGCACACCAAAAAAGCAAGCGAAAAGCCAAAACTAAACCGAAGCCAAACCGTCCCGTTTCATCGTGAAGCTACCTGCACGTTGTCCGACTCTTCAGAACACGTGTATCGTCTCGTAGTAGCGTAGCGTATCAGGCAGGCAGTGTTGCGGCGTGCAAACGAACGGAATGAACGAATCCACCCCGATATGATGATCCATCTGATCTCGATCGTTGATCTTTGCAAAATGCCTGCCGTCCTGTCCCGAGTGGCCGATTGACTGATCAATGACACTGGGTGGTTGGCTGGTGACGTCGATGAATCGACTCCTTGGCTTTATGGTCAACGGTTCTTCCTTATCACACGGAATAGAGCGTGGGGTCGTTTTCCGCGTTGAAGACGACCCGTAACGTCCTCGCGAACACGAGGGTAGCAGCGAGAAGGGAGCACTAAGGGAGGGGAGGAAGAGCTTTGTCCTTATCCCGAGTGGAGCTCCGGGAGAAGCTGAGCAGCGACGGGAAGAGGGGTTGCGATCGGACCCTGTGACGAAGTCATCGACGACAAAAAACGACGGAGCAAAGGATAAACCCTGTGAACGCATAATTTACCGCCTCCCCCCTCGATCGGGGATCGGGCCAAGGAGGGAGGGAAAGCCCTGAATCCATCATGGCGTTCAATACGTCTGCAACGTGGTTTCAATGAATGCAGGAACATTACACGAACAAGGAAAAGCCGCCCGATCGAGAGTCGGGAAAAGGAATGGTCGAACAAAATGTGGACTAGGTTTCGAAACGGTACGGAAGAACCACGAAACGACACAGACCTCGACGTGCGCGCGTGCCATTGTATTGCGTGTCTCTTAATTATGTGTTGGTGCTGCTTGGTCCTCGAGGCTCACGGATAACGACATTCCGAATGGAGAAAACTAAAGGGGAGAGATATCTCGGAAAGTGCCAAGGGGCTCGAGGGAGGGAGAGAAGAAAGTGAGATTAACTCTCGTAAACGAGACACGATGACGTCCGCCATCTCGTCATTGCCTCGTGGCCCCAAGACTGTGGACGGCCCGGGCCTCGATGATGATTCATGGATCACAGCGCGATCATGCAATCATCGGATATGATGAAATGAGAGTTTGTGTGCCGAGTGATGAGGTGATATCGTGATCACGATGCGATGCGATGGGTGTATTAGAATTCATGATCGTAATGAAATCCTGGACAGGGCTGACAACTACGGCAGACGGCGGGCGGATGCAGGGGATGGCACGGATGGAAGAATGATGGGATGCCGAGCGAGGAAAGAGGACATTGAACAGCAAGGGCCCGTCCCCGCTTCTGTCAGCTGCCAGTGGCAGAGCGCCATGGAATGGACGTCTCGTGTAGCGGTACATGCCTGATGCCTCTTGCTGCCTCGCGCGCGCTTGCCCTCGCTCGCGTGACGGCATCGATATCAATAAAGTTGCAGTAGACATCTAGTGGTGGTGCAAAGTTGCACCGCATCCGCATTGTTTGTTTGTCGAGAAGATGAAGTTTTAATTATAATGATGCCATATGCCAATGTGATACGTACAATGGCATGTCATATTGCGAGGTGAACAATATGATATATGTATGCACGCCGACCAGGAACATCTGATTTGAGCTGAATGAGGCGTTCTTTGTGTGTGGGGGGAAGGGAGGATAAAGATGGCACGAGAGGTGGCGAAAGAAAGGGGGGAAAGGTGAGATGAATGAAATGAATGCCAACAACTGACCTGAGAAACCCGGACCGCAGAACCGGACCCGAACATGTACAAGAGATCAGGTGAGACCTTGCGGACAGAGGACATCATGAGCCCTGCAAGGCCTCGGCGAGGAATGACAGAAACTTCTGCAAGTGCCAGGGGCATGCCAGGCAACCGACTTCCTCAAGTCGAACCTCTCCTTCGTGCCCCTTTTCCTGTGACATAAAACGCGCGGTTTGTAGGAAAGACCAAACTTTTCTACGGACCTCCTCAAGTCCATCGTCCTACCATTGTCCCGCCGTGTCGATTATGAATGTCGTACGGCGGGCCGCCCCTGCCGTGCCACTGTGATTCAAAGTCCGCAATTATCCTTTCCTTCCAGAACACACAGCCGAACGGTGACTGCGGCGTAGTCGATTGGCAAGGGATGTAAAGAGAAATAAGCCACAGCAGCACGGAAGCAACCCAAAAACGTCGTAAGACAGGACCGCAGTTCTCTGAGTCAAAACAAGATGGAACAAAAAAAATACAACTCGTCCTTTGTTCTCGTCGTCATTGCCTAGGCTCCCGATCCATTGTTGAGGCCGTTTTGAACAAGCAAGACATGATCATCATCGTTGACGAGGATCCGTCAGACAAGAAGCTTCTTCCGACAACGCCAGGTCAAGGTAACTTCTTCGGACCCGGCACTGTCCATCCACAACAGCCAACCTCGTCCTCGCCGCCCTCATACTCTTTCGAAGCCGCTCCGAGTCCGATCTCATATCACATCGACGCTGCCTCACCGCGCCACACACCTACGTCTGCTCCACCACCACCGCCTCCAAGTTCATATCCGACGTATCCCGCCGACCATCACCAGCACCATCATCATCATCATCATCATCATCATCAGGAGCCCCACCCCGCAGCAACCGTAGCCGTAGCCGTAGTCTATCGCCGATCTCCTGCCAAGCGGTTCTTTCAAGCGTTGGCAGTTGCTCTTCTCATCTACCTCGCGCTTGTCTCCCTCACTGCACCCTCCCTCGTCCGCATGGCCAACAGAGCCCACGTAGGGTCCCTTTGTGCTCCTCTCGCGAACCGTCGCTGACTTCTCTTCTTCTTACTCCGCTTCAAGCATCGCGCCGACGACCAAGGCACACCCCGTGCCACTGACGGCAGGGTCATCACGTCCATCAGCAGCGCCGACTGGACCTCTCACCATTCTCGACCCCGCTGGGCCCCAACATTTTCACATAGCACTGAAACGTCCTTTGTCCTCCCTGTCACCGCCGACGAGCTCTACCTCGTCTCGCGCGGCTCGTACCAAAGCGGGAATGTCCAAGTCACACAGTCGACCCAGGTCGGGCGCGAGGTTCGGGTGGACGTGCGCGTGGCATACCATGACCCCCGCGCGCTTGCGCGTGCGACCGTGTGCAGCCTTCACATGGGCGAAAATGCACACGGCGTAGGTATATATGTACGTGTACCTTTTCCTTTTTGGTTTCGTTGGCCCTACATATCCATTCCAATCTTATCGATCTTCGTATCATGTACTATCTAGACGCCCGCGCCAGCATCATGGACCGACTCGCGCGATCAGCTCCAATTTGACGTCGTATGGACCCTCCCGGCTACCCTTTCCCAACACACCCCGCTCCGCGTCCGCGCGTTCACGACCGATACAGGCAACTTTGGTTATGACATCGGCGACTTGTGGCAGGGTGTCGCGTTCGACGACCTCCGAATTTCGACGTCTAATGCTCGTGTTCGCGTCGAGGTGCGTGACCTGGTCCAGAGCCTCCACCTCGTCGGTGATGATCGATGACCGGCGTCCTTTCATTCATCCAGTCCATCACGCTCACGAGAGGTTCCGTGAGTTCGAGCAACGGTGCCATCGTGGGCCATTTCAACACCTCTGATGTATTGAAGCTGCACACCTCGAACGCGCCCATCCAGGCGACCGCGTCTCTCCTGAGCGCCGGAGGAAGACGAGACAATGGGCCCGTTCAATTGGAGATGCGCACGAGTAACGGGTCCGTCTGTCTTCGCTCGTCCGACCCCGCATGAATTAACGTAGATGCCCCTGTTACAGCAAGGTCACTTCTTCCGTGTCGCTGATGACGCCCTCTTCTGGCTCTGGCTCCGGCACAGGATGGGCCGGCGACTTTACCGTTCAAGCGCGCTCAAGCAACGGCGCGATCCGACTGCAGTACGACGACATGCCCCTCGGTGCGTCTCTCGTGTCGGACGTGCGGACGTCGAACGCGGCGGCGTCGGTGGGTATGCACCCCGCATTTGAAGGGCGGTATGCGGTGTCGACGTCCAACAGCCGGGCGGTAATGACGGAGGACGCACGGGCGGTGGATCCGTCGGGGAGGGGAAGGCGACGCGTGGTGACGCAGACGCGGACGAGGAATGGGAGTGGGGTGTCGGGGGAGGTGAATTGGGTTGGGGATGCGGGGGGTGGTAGGAGGAGGGGGAGGGAGGAGAACGTGAGCACGGTGGGGAGCAGTAATGCGCGGGCTGAGTTGGAGCTGTGAGCTCCAGCGTGGAGGGTATCGTATATTTTTCTTCAGGGAGACATTGCGAGAAGAGCGTTCAGATAGTGTAACACTAGCGACTTGTTTTTTTGATGCCAGTGAGCCGTCGTCGTGTATGCATATATGATTAGTCGACTTCTATGCATGCCTACACCGGGGGATGGAACACGTCTCCGGTATTCTCTGTGCCGTCCTTTCATGTGATCATAGTGTTATAGCGTCCCTGGAGTGCTTGTACGATTGCTCGTGCTACATCCGACTCGCAGATGCGATTATATGTGAGAGATGTCAACGAGGGAAGTTATCAGTCTGGTGATCAGACCGTCTGTGTGGTTTGGTGGTCCGACTCGGCCTCTGTTCGACAACTCAAGGAATCGCTTACCCACGACAGGTTGCAAACATTCTGCAAGATCATGTGGGATTCCGAGTCATGGTCCCAGATACTCCACACAAGATCACCGCGACGCGATGGGGTCCGAACACCACCGAGGAAAATGACCGTTAGGAAAGAACTTTCACACCACTCGAACATCGCCCGTGACGATGGCTTCCTAGAGAACAATGTGATTCATTTTGTCTATGCAGCAGCTCCATACCCAATTGAACTCTGGCGCATGGACATTCCAGGAATACCATGCATCCAAAGTGGATAGGTTCTACATCGAGGACTAGAAACCTTACATAAACCTGGCTGTCCCGAACCACAAAGATGTCACGAGACTATCTCGGAGATGGAGGAGGCGATAGGCATAGAATCTGCACAAGCCTTGGTGTCACTGCGACCGAGATTAGATGACATCCGAACAGAGTTATGTCTAGCTTCACAACGACAGACGACGGTCGTTGAGGATGCTGCATACTCACTTCTGGGGGTATTTTGATCTTGTTGCCTGTTGTATATGGGGAGACAAGGCACTCGGTCGACTACTCACCAGCTCGTCGTTAGACTGAGGAGACCGTTCGGTGCATTTCTGTTCACGCCGAGCCCTGACGGTGTGGCTGCAAGCAGCAAGATCGCGACGGAGAATGCAGTGATCACTGTACAAGTAGTGGAGGAGATCACGCCGATGATATTGAAGTTCAGATGAGATTGAAGGCATGCAGATACTGGACGTCCTTTGATGACGCCTCTCACTGAGTTACACGACCTTTTCATTTTCCCCTGTGCCGACGCATTCTGTCTTTTCGTCGATAGCAAGTTGTGTAAATCCGAGATAAGAGGGGAGAGGGCTTAGTACTTACGATTATGAACATCCTCCGTGACGATAGGAGTGCCCGTATGGCTGTGGTATGCAGAACTGTTTCAGATCAATCCGTGTTTACCTAGTCTGGTGACCAGACCGTCTAATGAGGTTTGTTTGGTATCGACGGTTTGCCACCCCGTGACCAAACAAACCTCATCAGACGGTCTGGTCACCAGACTAGTGTTTACCGTAAAGGGTTTACAATGGCATTATGACAATGAGTCTGCGGAGTTGGGTCAGAAAAGTCAGAGTTCACACTGCGGACGACTCAACGTTCAACGCCCAACCACGGTGACCTCACCTTGGACCGATCAGAGCTGAAATTCGAATGCAAGCGAAAAAAAAAAGGAAGTTACCAGTAAATATGCCGGCCCGTCGCATCAGAGATCCGTGATCGGAGAACAATTTAAAGGAGCTGCTTATCCGCAAGACCGTTCAATCATCTAAGGTTGAAGCCCCCTTGTAACAGTGTAACACTACTGATTTTGCAGATATTCGTAAAGTACTTCTCCAGACGTAGCACAGTCTGCGAGACAGAATGACACTTTTTTCTGGTTGATTGCTACTGGTACGCTCCACTTCCGCAAGAACCAGTATGATTGATTCAGGTTAGATTGTTTGCTTGCTTTGGTCAGTATATGTGTAGGACAAGGGGCTAAGCATCGTGATCATAATATTAACTTTAACACTTCAGAGCAATGCGAGCGAAAAAAAGGAAATTTTCATTACGTTACTCGGTAAACGCAAAATGGCCCGGTCAGAACCACTGAGTTATAACAAGTTGAAGCAGTCCTTATAGAAACCACAATATGGCAAAGAAGCGTCAGGAATCCGGTGCGTTCAGTGCAAACTAATAATAGACTTGTGGAAACCGAGTATTCATAGCACATACCATTCCCGATACAGAAAGCAGAAGACAGTTAAAAGGCGGGATGGTTCGCTAAGGACCCTCTAACTTGAAGTCACCTCGGCCACTCAGTGCAAATTGATTGATTCGCGAGCAATGGTAGCAACAGTTGTATGGGTTTCTCCTACCTCATTTTATTGCAGTCGCCTCATTCATCCCCCGCAGCCCGTTAGAGCACAGATACTTGTGATTGGAGGTGGCCCCGCAGGCAGCTATGCGGCGGCTGCTCTCGCAAGAGAAGGATTTGAGGTCGTGGTTCTGGAGGCTGCCAAGTTCCCAAGGTCGGTATTAGAGACTCTGAGACGAATCGTCGGATTCTGACGCAGTCTGCGATACCAAGGTATCATATCGGAGAAGGTTTGCTGCCTTCGGTTCGACCATTCTTGAAATTTATAGATGCAGAGGAAGACGTGAAGAACTACGGATTCTGCGACAAGGTACGTGATGACGTTGTGTTTCATAGCATGGCTAAACTTCTATTCAGCCTGGCACAGCGGTCAAGCTCAACCAACGCAAACGTGAAGGATGTATGTGTTCCGTTTTCCCCACCCAATTGCTGTACTCATTGCTCAAATGCATTCCAGACACCGATTTTATTGCACTGGGTCCTGACAGCGCGTCCTGGAATGTCGTAAGTATATGATTTATGGGTGCTCGCGCATGTTGGTAAAACATCACGACCTCTGCAGATTCGCGAGGAGTTCGACGACCTCATGCTTAAGCACGCCGCGAAAAACGGAGCAACAGTAATCGATGAGACCAGAGTCACAGAACTACACTTCGATGGCAAGCGTCCTGTTTCTGCCTCCTGGGTATCTCGCGATGGCGTCGAGGGTCAAATTTCGTTCGAATATCTGGTGGATGCCACTGGAAGGAACGGCATCATGTCTACCAAATACCTCAAAAACAGGCATTTCAATAAAAGTCTCAATAACATCGCGTGCTGGGGATACTGGGAAAACACCGAAAGGTATATGCCAGGAACCAGTCGGGATAATGCTGTCTGGGTCGAGTCACTAACAGGTCTGTGGGATGAGTCTATGCGGAATGTTTTGGGTCTCATTCTGTAATGATGTTGATAGATGAGTCTGGATGGTCGTGGTTCATTCCTCTCCACGATGGTTCGACCTCGGTCGGAATCGTCATGGATCAAGACAGTAGCAACCACAAGAAGAAAGACCTTCAAAATTCTACGGGAATACCGAGCCTGCAGGCGCATTACTTGCAGGAAATTGAGAGGTCGCCTGGCTTAGTCAAGCTTTTGGAAAACGCGACTCTTAGAAACTCAGGAAAGCCCGGATCAGTCAAGAGCGCAAGTGACTATAGCTATTCCGCAACGTCGTACGCAGGGGACCACTACCGCATTGCAGGAGATGCTGGTGGTAAGTCGTTGGTTCTGAAAATAGACGAAAAGTAATATCCTTCACATCCAAACAGCTTTCATCGATCCTTTCTTCTCCTCTGGCGTCCATCTTGCATTCACGGGCGGTATGTCCGCTGCAGTAACGATCTCGGCTTCTATCCGTGGATCCTCCACAGAGGACGAGGCGCAGAAATGGCACAGCTCTAAAGTGGGCACGTCGTACACGAGGTATGTGAATATATGATTTTACACCATTCAAGCTGCCCATATGTGAACCGCATAAGGTTCTTGCTCGTTGTCCTTGGAACGTACAAGCAAATTCGCAATCAATCAATCGATGTGATGAGCGATGTCAACGAGGACAACTTCGATCGCGCATTTGACTTGATTCGACCCGGTAAGTATGATTGCACTCTCTATTGTGTTTCCACTGACATGGTATGTCCTCCAGTCATCCAGGGTACCGCTGATGTTGGAAAGACTTTGACGGATGACGAGCTAGACGTGAGCTGACTGTTCATTACACACGGTGTGTCAACCGATCGCTAAATTATGTCTGGGTCCGCAGAAAACGATGGACTTCTGTCGCTACTTGTTTGCTCCCACTGATCCTGAGATGTACGAGCGCGTTATTGCCAGGTACATTTTCTACATTCCATAATGACTAGTGCTGACGATCTGTTGCCGTCAGGGTTCCCGGTGAACTGACGGACCCGCACGGCCCAATCCTGTTGGACGCGGATCTGGACAAGGTTCTGGATCCTGAAGACGAGGAGGCGAGGTTCGTCATCGGCGAAATCAACGCGCGAAAGCAAATCCACACGATGTACAACCCGATCCAAAACTTTGGCGCTGAAGATCACTTCGGGTTCAAAGCTGTACTGCAGCGCGGGAAGCTTGGCCTTGTGGCTGCTTGATCGATGAAAGCGGGGGGGGGGGTCTTGGAGATAGTTGTTTGCATACTCGGGGTGTTGAAAATTGGCTAGTAGTCGTAGTATTGGTGTATTTCTAACTTCTTACTCGTGTTGTAGCTACGACGTGAATGTTTGTATGATGTTGGCTCATTCCATCCGGATTCCGGACAATCTATAGGACTCGCCTGGACGCATCTGTTCGCCTTAAATCTTGCACAATGTCAAAACAATGCACATAAGTAATCGTACCGACATCACGGTTGCGTTACGGTCACCTGGTCGCATTCCCAACGCCTCGACCTCGCCCGGCGAGGCGGCCATCCCAGACCCGAACGGAACTTTTTGCTGCTTTGCGACTCCATTCCGTATTTTACTACTCTCAGCCCATCCGACGGGTTATTGTGGAGTGGAATAAGGACTGATCGAAGGAGTGTGATACAGTCGGTTGAAGACTTTTCAAAGGTATTTATGTCCCACAGGAACCCAAAGAGCGTTCTAGCTGCCTATCATTCGACACAACCAGACAGCTGAAAGTTCTCGCTTCTATCGTCGCCATTTCCTCGCCGTCCTCCCTTCTGCCACACCCGAACAGGCTCGTCTTCATCCCCGCTCACGAGATATTTGCCATCAGCCGCGAACTTTACTTCCCGTAGGCTTTCGTTCTTAATGTTGATTTTGACTAGTGGGTCATGGCAATCTTGTCCAAGGGTTAGCATCCACGCTACTTGGTCTTGTCGGTACGAACGACTCATAGTTGATGGAGTGATCATCTGGAAGCTACAGCATGACAGTCCGAAATACAGTTTGTGTATTGTTTAATTCCTTTGCTTGATATGACCAGCCTATGTCAACACGGGTTGTGTTGAACGTGTCCCACTGCACCACAAAGCGGTCGACAGCTCGGATCTGTGAGTCATAGCAGGCCACATCTTTGTTTGTTGGATGAATATGAACATCTTGTTTCGCACAGCCTAACTTACGCCGACACTTGATGTATCTCGTTTCTTTGATTCTTGTTATCCTGCTTGATTGCGTTGACCCATCTCCGGGATGTTAACACGGTTTGAGCTTTGTTCATCTTGCAGCATCGCTCGCAAAAGATCGACCCAGCATTACTGTGGAAGCCGACCATGGCCAATGGCGGAAACACTGAGAAGGGCGGGCATAAAGAACAGGACCACGCTCTATAGGGCGACTACGACGTACGGTTACAAGGGCTGTTATCTATCTATGGCCAGTGGGGCTTACATACTGGCGTCGAAATGATTTACGAGTTCAAGTTTGGGACAACAATGATGGTCACTTTCTGGTGAAGGTCAATGCAGAATTCATGATCATCTCGTGGCACGCCACTAGTATACCTGCGTTTTCGGGTGCATGGAAGTGCACAGTTTGCGAGTCGAGAGGTTGCGGACTGCAAAACGAGACGAAGCATAACAATGGCGGTACGCTGCGCGGACTACTCCGCGGCGGTAACGAGAAAGTCCGACCTACAGTATTACATACAGCATTCGCCGCATTTTATTACGACATGAACAAGACCAAGACTTAGAAGAGCTTTGTTGATCAGGGATGACCTCGCCAACGAAGACCACTCTTAGTGAGGGAGAAGGTCATCGTAGACCACCTGCAGCTACTTATACTACTGAACATGCGGACAAGGCGTGTTACGACGGCATGATGATGTATGGAACTTCCTACAATAGGAGCATGTGAGATAGACGGAGATGAAGTGAAATACTAAAGGTAATGATTTGGACGATCGTGAGAACGTGACTAGGAATTAGTGTGACCGAGTGTGATGAAAGTGACGTTCCTTAGGCGTGACACTACTAGTAGTACCAGGATATCTAGATCATCAGAGCACCAGTATAGATAAGGGTTAATGTTCTTCCCCTAAAACTGTTTCTGGCAAGGCTGTCAGAAGTTAGCCGTCCGGGCTCATGTCGGGACTCCACCAGAAGATATGCATCATGCTTGGCCTTCGAATTCTCGAATCTTGCGTTCCTGTGGCTGAATCTTATCGGCGGAGCTAGAATCCATTTGCTGTGGCCAACTGATACTTAAGTAAAGCATTCACGGCTGGAATCGGATTCCCTGAGCAATGTCTCGTCCTTGTCGCTTCTTCAATACGCCCGCTGGTTGCAATAGAGGCAACAAGTGTACCTTCTCACATTCATCACCATACTCTAATAACTCGACTCGCACTCAGGCTCGTCCACTCTCTCCCTCTGTTGCGCCACAAAGCAGTGCTGCTCCTGCAGGCGGCTCTGCCACTGGTGGAGATGTCCCTCCTGGCGTCTGCAGGTTCTTTTGGGAACAGGGTAGATGCAAAAGAGAGTTCAACTGTCATTATAGGCACGACCGGAAAGTGGGAGAGGACAGGACATCCCCTGCCACCGCGTCGCGCTCCGCTGCCCTCCTTCAACGCGTGGCTCCTTTTCTGACCGAAGCGGGACTGGCGAAGATCGGTGGTAGCGGAACGGATGGGTTTTTTTCTCCGGATCCTTCCTCCACTCTGTCACCCACCGAAGCGCACAACGCGCTCAAGAGATATCTTTCTGATAACTTTAGATTCAAGAGCACGTTCGAAATCTATGCATTCATGAAGCCGCTGAACAGCGCCAGTGCTTCTAATGAGAACTGGGTATGACGCACATGTTTCTTGTTGTGGCGAACAAGGCGCTGAAATCGTTATCAGACTCAAGAAGATGGTCAAGTAAGTTATGAAGGGTGATGCTAATCATGGACGATGTTGACGATGTATCCACGACCAGCTCCTTTTGCAAACGATGGCTTCAGTGAGTCGCGAATCGGATCATTCTGTAGCCGTTGATTTATTCTTCCCTGCAGCAAAATGGCCTACATCGTCTGATTGATATCATACGTTGGCAACAAGTGTCTTCCGATGCTGGAAACAGTCGGGATATCCTTTCCTTCCAGAGAGGTATACTGCCAATTCTTCGTGTCAGTGCAATCTTTGCTCTCAAGTTGCTATCCCATTCATCTCTTGCAGTATCTGTCATCGGACTCGGTCATCAAAAGCACGCAAGTCACCCGAGTAAAGTGAGAGAGAAGCAACGATATTCCAAACTTACAACTGATAATGGGTGATGCAGCACCCTCTTCAACGAAATGCTACAAAATATCAATGAGCTAGCTGACACCGTGGAAAAAAACATGGCCATGATCATGGCCATTCGTACCTTCAAAGATAGCAATGCAAATAATCCTCAATTGGGTGTCCAGGTGTTGGCATCCATAGCCGGAGTCTTGGACGAGTACGTTTGACATCTTTCGGTCTTCCAGAATTCGTCTTCACGTCGCGTTTGTAGATGCCTTGTTCGTTTCAAGAACGCCGTGGCAAATTACCCGCGCCTCGTTACTCTGGTTACAAACCTTCGCCTCTGGTTCGATCAGTGGATGACGGGGATTTCCTCCTCTCCGCCAACATTCGATAACCCATTTCGAAGCGTCGCTGGGCCAGTTCGGGACCTCCTGGTCAACGAACTGAAGGAAAGAGTCAAACGTCTAGAATCCATCGTAAATCGTGAAGTTGGAAAAGAAACCCGCTTGGACTACGGCAAGAATGCTCTGGGAGGTTTAAATAGGGCATCCAATGAGGGTCTCGTTGCTGCGTTGCATAGCAATTACGACCCTCCAGGTAACCTGCGTCTGGATGGTCCGCGACATGACAACGACTTCGTGGACATATACGATATCCGCGTCGCGCCAACACACGAGGAGTTGATGTGCCCGCTGCAACCATTTTTGCCTGCCAATTTGTTTAATGCGCCGCACCCTGCTCCAGCGGACTCGATGCAGCGCTTGCTCGACATCCAATTTCGTCTGCTTAGAGAGGAGCTCACGTAAGTGTTCCCGTTGATCATGTACGTGTGCGACATACCAACGTTCGATTCAAGAGCCCCTTTGCGAAAGGCGGCGCAGCTGGTGCAAGGGGATTTGAACGATCTACACAAGCGAGAGACGAGGCTCAGTGAACTCCTTCAGAAGGGAGGAGGAAGGTACTATGGGGTGTCCGATAACCACGATACGCTCATGTTCAACGTCTATACCGACGTCAAGTTCAAGTCGTTGGTTCCCGACCCTCGAGGGATATCCACCAGTATCACTGTTCAAACGCCTCCAGGAAAGGCTCGTTCAGGCCAGGGTGGAGCGCGCGTACAGTTTTGGAAGGGGATGAGTGGTAAGCGACTCGTGCAAGGCGGACTACCAACGTGGGAATATCTGTCCATCTCGGCACCATCGCTAGTCCCTCCAGCGAGTTGACCGACCACGTTGATACCGACGAGACTTGCATCAAGATTCGAGTCGTCTTTTTCGACAGCGCCATAGAACAACGCATTCTTTCTGATCTGAGGAGCGGACCGTCCTCGTTCAACGACGGCGTCAAAGTACTCGTCGAGTCGCCTGTCTTGTTCGATGCCATTCGGCCGTTCCTCGAGGCACTCAAGACGGAGCCCGAGAACATTCCTTTTTCGCGTTACCTCGTGCTTAGGTCCCCGGATTACCTCAGGACGTGCACAATTGACGCTCCGAAGTATGCACGACTGCCGGGTTTCACATTCCAGTTGTCATCCTTGTTCGACGAAGATGCCGAGGTAGACGACTTGCGGATGCGCGTTTCAGATAAGAATTCGGTCGACTATGCAAGGGCAGAGCTGCGTCGGGCTAGTCGTCTTGACCCCAGCCAGGCGGATGCTGTCATTGCATCACTGACGAGGGAACTCGTATTGATCCAAGGGTGAGTCAAGGTTTTCTGGATTTAGC
>JBBPPX010000305.1:0-30952 GCA_038092235.1 Leccinum boreale | reverse complement strand
CTGCTCCGAACAGTCATGAACGTACGACTTTGGATTGTCGTTGGCGAGCGTCGCCCCATAGAGTGCCGATAGGAACCATTTCGTTGTGTAAGTCAGTGAGATTTGTATGTATCGTCTTTTATCTGTCTGCCGGTAATGATTTAAAACCCCAGCTGGTGGAGCAGTCAGCAAACGAGGTTTGTCATCGCATGCCGTAGCTTGCGCAAGCCTTTGTTTCCCTCATAGGCAAATCTTTGTTGATCGTGTCGACGTAATTATCGGAAACTTGTTCGTCTGGCTTATCTTGGTCTCACCTGAATGCATCCGCGTGAACCGGATCAACGGTCGTCACGATGGTACCGCGGAAATAGTCTCGTCCCCAGACGTGCTGGAGACAGCTGTCATGTCAGCTGGGTTTCAAATTGCGCTGCAGAAGCCTTTCCCAGAACGCATTTTTCGTTCAGCTCATTCAGACTCCGCCCGTAACGGTCCGAACGTAGACATTTCGACTCTCGGAGACAGCCGGAGAGGACCCTGTGAGCACCATGGTGAGCCTCCGTATCGTCTTGCAAACCGCTATAATATTTGATTCTTTACTCCCACTAACAGTAGATCTGCGACGCTCATAGCCAATCCTCAACAATATGCGTCCCGTCGACTCCGCACTATATCGTTCTTGGACTACTACAAGTTCCTTAGATTATGTATGTCTTTGGTTCAGTGATCCGGACATCCACAAATTCCTTTGTTCCCCAATAGTGTGCCAAACTCTCATCTCCAGTCACTTTGTCATAATGAGCAAAGACATTCGGGTACTTGGCGCGTTCGGCGGACCCAAGCGCGACCGTGGCAGCAGCTAAAATTGTGCTAACCAAAACGAAGTCGGCGAGGGTCAGAGTATTCAAGGCCACGTAACCAGAGGGCTGCGTCGCAAGATGCGCCTCCAGATAACTGAGGGCGCGAGCGAGACGCTCAGCAGTTATATCGATGGTCTGCGGCGAGTGCTTCAGGCATCAAGTCAACATCACTTATCACTCTGATCTTTACCTCGAGGCTGAAAGGCCCATAGGTACCGTAGACGATACCCAACATGATCTGGGCTGGGACACCTATCTCGTGTTCGGCAAAGTGCACCCATTGATCGACGATCGCGACTTCGTGAGCATTGGAGCCCAGTAGATTAACCTTATTCCCTATACCACACACTGAAATGGTTGAGTCAGACGTCCTTGGTGTTGGCGAAGAGTACGCCAGGCTACTCACAATAACGAGCAATGGTGGTACCTTCGATTAATTTGAATCCGTCCGGACCCTCGAACGTAGGGATTTTCGCATACGGAAACTTGTCCATGAACTCCGTAGGCTTGACCGGGTACGACCATAGAGGTTGTTCGAGTTCAAGCCCGTTAACCGCTGCGACGCTGAGGATCTATGGCAGAGACGATGCCGATAAGTCGGCCGCTAGTCTAATCTGAACAGTTATGAACGTACGACTTTGGATTGTCGTTGGCGAGTGGCGCCCCATAGAATGCCGATGGGAGCCATTTCAGTGTGTAATCACTGTGATGTATGTAAGGTGAGATTTGTGTCGCCTTTTATCTTCTGGCGGTAAAGATTCAATATTTAAACCCCAGCTCATGATGGGGCTGTCAAGCGAATTGTTTTGTCATCGCATTCCATTAAGCCTCTGGCATGTGCTTGCGCAAGCCTTTGTTCCCCTGTGACGTAACTTTGAATGTGTCGACGTAATCATGGTGATCATCTGATTCGACGATCTCTCCATGAGGTTCAAGCGCTCAGGGCTGCCGCGCGGAATCGTCATTGAAATGTGGGCAGAATTATTTTGAAGCTAAGTCTGCTGGCAGAACGGCAAAATGATCTTGGAAAAACAATTTAGACAATTTCCTATGTCACTAGTACGTGGCAAAAATGAATTATCGAAAACACCAGGATGAAATATCTATGGGCCAAAAGAGTATTGACATCGCACTGCCCGTCTGAGACCTTGTCCAGGACAAGCTGGCAGCGGCCCGCACAACAAAGCCGGTCATTTTTGTGCCCTTAATACTTATCAACTGCCTCCAGCTCGGACCAGTCAAATACCTCGCGTTCGAGCACCTCATTCCCATCAAGTTCTATCTGGGGGTCAAAGATGGAATGGCTCTCGTGTTTCCTGGCAGTGTATTCAAGTTGGCTTTCTCGCGCTCAATGGAATCAAAGTCTTCAACCAGATCATCATCAGTAATCACATAGTCGTCTTGGTTGGCTTCAGTCACTATGACCAACTTGAATGGCGAATTCCAAGTGAAGTTTGTGGTCAACTCCTCAGCCAGCGCTCCGTCAATCCCTGGGCCTTGATAGGTATGCACGTGGGCGTGCTTGCTGTGTGTTGATCTCCCCCGACGGTCCATCTTGTATAGATGGTGAGCATAGTTGGTTCGCAACTTGCTGAGAGCTTTAAACAAGGTCTCGATAGTGCGATTGCTTCGCTTCACGGACTGTGTACCACCAAGGCCAGAAAATTATCTTTCAACATTAGCTGCATGTGGGACGACAAAGTGGAGAATGATAGCCATTGTTTTGAGTGCATTGAGTTATCGAGACTAGGAGACTCCCACAAATCGAGGGCATCGGTTTGACCACCAGCAAAGATCCCTACACATTTGTGGTACTCCTCAAGGTTATTGATGAGAGATTTTGCATCAGCCTCGCTTTGTTTCCACTGGCGTGCAATGGATAAGGCTGTCATGGCCATGAATTCGAAACTGCGCACATTTGCAGCTTGGGAGATTGCAAGCTTCCGACCACAATGGGTGCAGAAAAAGTGCGAGGGAATGATGATCAGTGTTCATTTCATGAAAACGACGATTGAAGACCTGCTTTGCATGCATCCAGAAGGAGGCATTGTCAGAGGGATCACGAGCGAGCTGGGACATCTTCCCAGCACATCTGATGAGCTCACAAATACACGACGCTAATGATGCTTCACGGGTTTCACATTCACAAATTGTGTTGACAATAGGTTTCATAGTCTTGATAAGCTGCTCAACTCCCGGGCCAAAACTCTTCATCTCGGATGACAATCTTGATTACATCTGGTGCAACAGGCGAGAGGCCATCAGTCTTCCTAGTAACTGCATCGGGTCGTTGAACAGATAATGGAGGTTATCTAAGTCCATAAGTATTATGTAATTGGCTTTGTACAATGATCTACTTGCATTACTAATACAATCTGCGTCATCGTCTTCGTGGAAGTACTTCGTCATCAGCATGATTACGCCATACCTTACTAACTGATGTGACTCGGAAGATACATAAATACTACGGGTAGTACCTTGTATGGGATCTCGGATCGATCTATCCTATTGAAGTTACGTTTCAGTTCCCCTCCACAAGGACACACCTGGTAGCAACGCTCAACAAGCACACGTCTACAATGACTCACACTACGATCAACCTCGGAGGAACAGCGTCTAATGTTGTCGTTGGCAAAGTTGCTGTGAGTTACAATCTACGAGTTCAGCCTCAGCTTGATCTGACTCGGAGTCCTCTATCTTAGCATGGGTTGATGTCGATGACGTGCGTAACCGCTGACATACTTCATCTCTCACTTGTTCAACGAGGGCCGGTGTAGATGGAAGGAAGTTCCCGAACCCGATGAACAGTGTTTCGAAGCAATTAAGGCCGGTATCGATGCTGTGCCCCCTAACGCTAAAATGTTCCTCAACGGAGGTGAGCGTCAGTCCCCAGGTTTATCCGCTTCGTTCCCGACATCATTTATATAGGGGTGTTTTACGGGCACAATGGGGCTACTACCAATCTCGAGTTGATTGCCAGGTTCTTTGAAAAGTATCCAGAGTATTCCGACAGGGCTTTCCTTTCGATTAAAGTGAGCATCCATGTCGCAAAACCATTCGTGGTGGCTGAGAGCATCGGTCGCAGGGCGGAAATAAACCCGTCACGTTGGAGCCTGATTGCTCGTAAGTAGATGTGTCAGATGTATGTGTCCATTGTGAACGTCAATACTAAACGCCTTTCCAGGCCTGAGAACCTTGCTCGAGAGGTCAACTTGATCAATGAGATATTCAGAGGGACAAAGCGTCTTGACTTGTTCCAGTGTGCTCGCATCGATCCCAAAGTACCCGTGGAAGTATCCATCGCTGCGCTGGCCAAGTTGAAGGAACAAGGCAAGCTGGACCATATTGGCATGTCTGAATGTAGTGCAAAGACACTCCGTCGCGGCAATGAGGTTTGTGTAATCATGAGAGCATGAGCCCATAATCACCTCCAACTTTTTCTTAGGTTCATCCTATTAGCATCGTCGAAATAGAGATCAGCCCGTTTTCATACGAGGAAGAAACACGTCAAGGTCAGCTTGACTCTTCTCATTCCTGGATATGATCTGACTGCGCTGCTCCAGTTATTTCCGTGGCGAAAGAACTTGGAATATCAGTTGCCGCTTACTCGTAAATTCCTTCTTGATGACTGTGCTCACTGTCAATTCTAAACGCTGTGTTATCAGGCCACTTGGAAGAGGTTTCTTCACGGGACAGATAAAGAGACCCGAAGACCTTCCCGGTATGGGGTTCCCAAGCAGTTCTTGTAGGTAACGAGCTTAATACTAAGTATCATACAGCGGGCGATGTCCGCCGTCACATGCCTCGCTTTCAAGAAGAAGTATAGTTTCACTTCACTTTATGCGCGTACATCTCCCGATTTCATCATCTCACACAGAACCTTAAGCACAACTTTGCCATCGTCGACGCATTGACAGAAATAGCGAACAAGAAGAACGTGTCTTCTGCCCAACTCTGTATTGCCTGGGTGGGTTCTCTTGGACAGCATGTCATCCCTCTTCCCGGTTCATCGTAAGTTCTCGTCAATGTGCAATCCTTTCTCTCCTGACAGCATTGTGATAGCCGCGCCAAACGTACCCTTGAAAATTGCGGAGGTGGTGATGTCGTCCTCACCGAGGACGAGCTGCAACAAATCAATGAGCTGATTGAGAAGGCGGATGTGATGGGGACTCGATACCCTGAGGCTCATAAGAAATACGAGTGGGCTTGATTCAAGCAATCTGTTTTCGTCACTACTGCGTATAAACGGGAATTTGGTATGAAGTCATGTACAGGCAGAAGAAACAAGTCGAGTAAACCCATAACCAGTCTGACCCTAAACATGCACTCATTTTGAAGAGACTACCATCGTAGAGCATGCTTATTTAGAGAACGCAGTATCACTTGGTACACACTGCTTGAAAAGTGAGCTGCAAATTAATGGATGCGGTGTTGAACGAGAGGGTCGTTGTGCCCGGCGGGTCCTACAGGAGAAAGGCCCGATTCGTCGCAGGGTCAACGAAGAACGCCCGGCCGCGCGCGTCGTAGCGGACCTTGTTGACAGTGATGGGACGGCCTGAGGCGGCGATGGGCGCCGGCTTCTGGGAGGAGGCTTTCGTACGCCTGGAGTCCATAAGTTGTTGCTCGATGTCCAGGCGCGCACAAGCCATCTGAGACGTGTATGGAGAAGCGGTGGTGCTTTCTGTGATGCAGCGGCAATGTGATCGCGGACAGACGGAAACTTCTCGGACAGAGCGATCATCATGATAATGAGCGTGAATGTGTCCGAGGTGGAGATACCCATGGAAAAGATACGACGGACATCCTCAGCGATCGCCATGCTGGTGGTGGCGAGCCGTTCAGAGCGGCGATAACGGACACCCAAAAGTTTCTGGATAAGTTGAGCTTGCACGACCGGACTCACGTGCTCATGACGTTGGCGCAGATTGGTCCAGACGAGATGAGCGTTCCGTTCTCCACGGAGAAAGATCTGTTCCTCGGACGAGCAACAGTCGCGGATAGCAGCGATGACGGCCAGATTGTTGGTGGACCAGGTGGCAGCCCCTTCGGCGTCGGTGGCGGGGTCGGGCGAGGGAAGGGTACCGTCGATATATGCGCCGGCATGGTGCATGAGTATGAGGCTAGTAACCTCCTCGCTCCAGGTGAACCAATTGTTAAGCCGGCGGTCCAGCTTTTCTTTGATTTTGCTAGTGTCCAAGGTGCTGAAAGCGACCGTCGGGACGGATGTGTGTTCGGTGCTTGTATGCAGACTTCTGACAAGCAAAGCGTTGAGTTCCGCGATGGACAAGGTGATGCCCGCAGACGGGGGCGACTCAGCAGGAGCGTCTGAAGTTGAGCCGGAGACATTGCTGTCCGGCTCGGGTGATGCTCTGTGGTTGAGGGGCATGGCGGTCGAGTGCAGGTGGGGAGGCGCCATTTGTGGGGACATGATAAAGCCCGCCCGGTCAGCGCGTCTAGGTGATTTCAAAGAGTCTCGGAGCGCGTAAACTGTAGGAACCTAGAACGCGTCAATTAGGAACAGTGAGTGATGGGCTACAAATTCAAACGGCCGTACGGATGTACTCACCCGCTCGGTTCGAGGAAAAGAGCAGGCAGCATAGCCATCGTATATGTAGTGCGAAGGAATGGAATGCTGACTTCGGCGCTAACGAGAGCGCTGGCAACAGAAAAGAATTCACAAAACGGATAAATAGATAAGAGTCAACATGTCCAACAACGCTTACTACGAGTCTCATCCAGAGTACGACGCAGCGATTGTATCGCTCATCCCCCCAGCTCCACGCTCGCTGTATGTTTCCTTAACCTCTCCAAAGCCCTCCGCCTGGGATCCCTGTACCCCTTGTCGCCGGCGAGGCCGGTCGCGTACCCCAAACTCACCGCGCGCATGCCTGCACTCCGTTGGATGCCCCCCACAGTCCCTCGAACAGTCGCGTTCGCGTGTTCGTTTTCGCCGTCATGCGCACCATCTTTCTCGAGCTTGATTTTTTTGTCAGTCCTCGAGACAGGTACAGCGATCCCCCAGCTGACTTGGATGCCGCGTTTGATACTCCATAACCAGACCAACCCAAAGACGGGCGTGCTCACGATGACATTCAGAACAGGAAATAGGTCGGGGTAGCGCGCGGGAGGTGTTACGACCATCTCAAGTAGATGCAAAAGGGCCATAGATATGTTGACGACCTGGTGGGACATTTCGTCACTTCGGACAAAGATAGGACGGTTAAAAGAAGTCACGCACGGCGGTAAGCAAGTGTACGAAGGAATCGAACTGCACCTGGAAAGGGTTGTACCCTATTAATCGGCACCAGAGTAAGAGCACAGCGACATATTGCACGCCAAGACCATCTTTCTTTAACAATGGCCACATGCTGTAAAGTTCGTGAGGACTATTGAGCACAAAAATACAAATACGTCCAACCTGAAGACGCCGACAATGTTCCCAAGAGAGGCCCACGCAAATACTTCATCACCAGACGATGAGCTGGAGAGGAGGAGCGTAAGGGGTAGGAGAGGTAACAAGATCGACTTCTCGTGGACTTGGAACGAGAAGAGGAAAAAGGACATCGAGGACGTCAGCAGGGCGTAAGGTAGCAACGGTAGAGTCGGGGTGGGTAATTGCGACCGCTGATCTGCCTGAGGTGAGGAAACTAGTCTTGTCTTGTAGCCCCCCCACAAAAGTCCAGCAACAGCAGGCAAAAACCCAAATGCCGTGAGGGCCGTCGAGCACTTGATCAGAAATCGTTCCTTGCCGTCAAATAAGCGTTTCCATTTGAGGACGGTGACATTGGTGAAACACCAAAAATTGGCGACCTTGTCTTCAAAAAGTCCGCGAGAGAAAGGGAAAATACGTGTTATCGAGGCCGCAAGGGTGGACATAGGAGCGAATGGAGGAAGCAAAGGTAAAAAGAGAATAACAAAAGAGAGTGTGGTTACCAGTGCCAGTCTGGTGAATAGTAGGAGGCTAATGTCTTTGTCAGTATCACGCCCTTGCTCCGGTAGTGGTGATCATACCCCTTTCTAGATCCCAGGAAGATACATTTCCCCAGCAAATAAGCACCGATAGCGGGGGCATAATAAAGAGACATCTGCTTGAAGCCCAAGCTAAGCACGAAAAAAACCGCCCCGATCAAGTCATGCCCAACAGCGAACGCGTTAATCGCTAGCAATGTAAGTCCTATTGTGTCACATTGTGAATCACAGGTATGAAGTGTCCGTGAGACATACGCACCAAGCATTACTGAATTGTATTGAAAGTGGCCAAAGTCGATGAGCAGAAGCGCAGGCTGAAGTAGCAATGTAAGAAGCGCAGCATGCTATAGCCCAGGTAAACTCGGATAAACATTGGAAGGAAGAAGTGACGTACTTGCGTCCTCGAAGAGCGTGTAGCAAGCCACGTCTGTGTGAACGCATACAACGCCGGGACGTATATGAGAGTGTCAAGAACGATCACGCTTGCTCGCATGAACAATTTACTTCCTGCAGTTTCTATTCCACGGGAAGCATCAAGAGCAAACCATGACGGTTCTATCCACGATCCACTTGAAGAAAGTCCGGTCCAGATGAGTTGCACACACGACGGTAATCTGGTGGCTCACACTATGCCACATACCCAAGAGACATAGGCTGTCAATGGAGGGTAATCAAGGCCCCAATACTGCAGGTCGTATCGATACCACTGTTGAATAGGGAGATGGATAGTCAATTCCATCCAATGTCGCTGTGCCTCGTAATCACCGAACATGGGCGGTATGCCATAACCTCGGGTCAAATGACATTCAGCACGAGCAATGACGTGGCACGCGAACCGAAAACATACCCGAGTAACCTGCCAGACCGATGCACCACTTGACGTAAATGGCAGCGGCGATGGAGCATGGTACTACCCATGCCCTCATGCTATGTTTATGCATCCAACGAACCCAACGTCTGACAGCGCCGTGATCCGCCACACCTTCTGTCTGAATCCTCCGGAGAGCGGTGACACGAGCCTGTCTCTCGTGTTCCATGAGTACGCTAAAGTTCAGGCGCCCGCTAGAGCTGGAAGGGAAGACGGATGGCGTGGACGAGGCGACAGAAAGAGGTGAAGTACGGCGCGTTTGCCAATCATGATCAGAGAATGCAGCCGCCTTGAGCCAAGACAGACTCTCGGGTGTGTGCAGCAGATGCCAACGAGGAACGGGTGAGACGATTTCTGCGGGTTCGGTATCTGAGCTGCAATAGAGCATAAGCATGGTCATAATCAAAAGTACACGAGAACGCATTAAATATACACACGTGAAGCTGTTCATGCTTGGAGTGGAACTGCGAAGGCGTGGCGTAGAGTTTTGCAAGTTTGGAATGGCCGAACGTGGGTTTGAGTTGAGCGAGACGGTCCGGTCGTGAAAACGACGTTTTTGGGTTTGCGAGTATTCCGCATCTTCGGGAACGACATCCATCATATACAGCCAATTCCGAGAACTCACCCGGGAGAACTTGTTGACGTTCCTGTTCTCGAGTTAAGAATATTCCAAAACTGGAAGGCGACTGTTTGTTTCCAACGCCGTTGACAAACAAACACCGTCTAAAAGGAGCAATGACACGTTTCGTAACCCCATCTTATTCATCGAACGTGCCAACATCTTCAAATCGACAGACGATACTATGCTCTGTTTCGTTCGCCGAGTCTAATATTAGTAGGCTTCAAAAGAATATCAACATATGCATCCCGCCCAGCTGGACCTGCCAGTTGCATGCAGCCTCCGATTGTCTTACATAAGGATTGGATCCGGAGAGGACCTGATGATATGTATTTTGGTACAATACATAAGTATATAATACATGGATGTCGATTTTCAAGGACTACACATTATACTCCAACCTCGTCAAAACCTCGTCTTTGTTTCCAATGATCTCGTTGATATCTGCGTAACCGCTGAGGCCCATCGAGATATGGAGATCGCAGAGGGTCTGCCTCAAGATCTGCTCGACACCTTCCTGTCCAGCGATCGCAAGTCCATACATGAACGGACGCCCGACTGCCAGATGATATGATCAGGGTCGTTCATGTAATGATTCACTCAAACAATGGGACACTGACTGAAGACGGCCTGAGCGCCTATGGCGAGAGCTTTGATGATATCACTTCCAGTACGAATCCCAGAGTCGAAGAGGACGGTCAACTTTCCGGATTTCTGGGCAGCGCGGACCTTGCTCGAGCGCATGATCTTGTCGAGAGCATCTAAGGAGCCAATCGCGCCATCCACCTGGCGGCCACCTTGAAGTATGCCAGCGTCAGTGTAGTCGGCTTCAACAGCCACACAAACAAAATACCATGGTTCGAAACAACAATCCCATCTATTCCTTGATCGATCGCCTTTTCTGCATCCTGCATATCCACGAATAGATACGTCATGCATTGATTGCATCATCTATGACCCGCCCTGATCACTACTCACCGAAACCCGTTGAATACCTTTTAGCACAATAGGTCCATCCCAGTTGTCCCTGATAAACTTCAAGTCTTCCCACGTCCTATATACGCCTGAACAGATCTCGCCGAGGAATTGCTGGCCCAACATAATTTGTCTCTGGGTATCTTTGTCTCCGTTCAAAGCAGCTTCCTTGATCTTTTCAGGCTCTAGCGGGAATGTGGTTACCTCGCCTTTGCGTGGTTCGAGACCGAACCGGTTCATGAATACAGGATCAGACGTGCCGACTTGGATGCCAACCCCGGATGTGAAAGGGAGAAACGCCGTTTCGATATCGTGAGGACGCCAACCGAGGGACATGGTGTCAAGAGTGATCACAAGCGCCGTAAACCCATTCTCTTTCACGCGTTTCAATATGGAGATGGTGACTTCTGCAGTACGGGGCCTAGAGTTTAAGTAAGCGATCCGCCAGCCTGAGAGCCAACGAAGAAAGAGGAGTTCACCAGTAAAGTTGGTACCACCTGTGGCCATTTGGACCGTTGGCTGCCGCTACATCCTCGATGGATCGGCAGGATGCACTACTCATGATGAACGGGACACCAACGCTGGCAGCCGCACGTGCACTCGCGAGTTCGCCGTCCGCATGCATTATACCTTGCACGCCAACAGGGGCGACGAATAACGGGGCGGGATATTTCACACCAAAGATGGTGGTCTTTGAAATGACGTATAAGTGTGTGCCTGATGCGGATAGCTAAGAGATACGCACTTCGATGTTGCGGTTGGTTGCATCAACGAGCATTCGGGGAACGATCTTCCAGTTATCCAACGCTTTTTTGTTTGCGGCATCTGTCGAACACGTTCCCGCGCTTCCAAATGTGTACTTGTATGCCGCTGCCAAGGTGGAGCAATGGATCAGCTCAGTGATCGAGTGAATGGAATTACTGCAAGAAACACACGCAGGTGGTCCTTCATAACCTCTCTCGCTTTTTCTTCAATATCCTTGATGTCAACCGTGCCCAAGGTAGGCAACTGGCCCCGCCCATAGACATCAAACACAAACTTGGTCCATTGATTGGGAAGCGGGGGTTGAGCAGTCATGCTGAATGTGAAGAGGTCGCACGATTCAGAGGGTGGTGCGTTACGAACTACCCCTGGTTGTGAGACACTATATAAGAGAAAGTTAGCATTAATTTTAGACAAGCTAGTTCCAATAGGTCAAGATAAGTACCTTGCTGACTTCCTGATGGCTTTATATAGATTGATACGAAACCTGAAGATAGATCAAAACGCTTTATCGTGGGGTACGACCGCTGCCAGTTCCCACCACTTCAAGGCAGGGCGTACCTTCTGTCCGATCACAAGGACCTCCGAAGCAGCGTACGGTTGCTTTTATCATATGTCAGCCTGATGGTTCCTGCGCAATCGTAGCCATTATGTATCTTGCCCGGACAGGCCGCCTGTTAGTCGACGTCCGGGCAGCCTGATAATTCGGCTTGCTCTGATACTAGCACGGGGCTTTACATAATAGCTT
This sequence comes from Leccinum boreale, assembly GCA_038092235.1. NCBI lineage: Eukaryota > Fungi > Basidiomycota > Agaricomycetes > Boletales > Boletaceae > Leccinum > Leccinum boreale. The sequence continues at coordinate 19,175 of JBBPPX010000305.1, read as the reverse complement.
ACGTACCCTGCCGCCGCTTCTCGAGCTGCTTGTATCAAGTAAAAAGATGAAATGCAACATTGGCACTCGTGATGGCAACGTACTTGAGGATACCAACTTAGCATATGGTGGAGGTAATCCATATCCAAGGTGCCCCCAATATCACATCTCTAAAACGTGGAACACGAAACATAGCTTCAAAGCTAGGATATACAACCGTGATCGCGTTCTGACGAGTCCGACTCGACTGCCCTCTCCGAGGTGACAGACACACCCTCGTCGCCCACGTCCATGTCCGTATCGATCCATCCATCCGCGTCTGTGCCTTCATCTGAACGGCGCATCGTCTCAAAAGGCGCAAATGGCTGTCGAAAGGCGTCCAGAGATTTACCTCCGGCCTTTGCCCGAGAAGGAGACATGGAGAGTGGGACGTTGAAAACATCGTCGTCCAAAGAGCCCTCGTGCACGAAATTGTTCTCCCGGTCCTTGTGCGTCCCCAATCGTTTCCCACTCCCACTCCCTCGTCGTTCACGGAAGGCCTTGATCTCATGTAGATGTGCCGTTCTTGCCCAGCGCTTTGCGGAGCGCCCGTGATAATGACCCGACGTGGAGGATGAGTGTGATCGTGTGATGGGTTCTACCCGAGGAAGCGTGTTTGGCTCGATCAACGTGAGTGGACGGTGTTTCGTGGGTGTACGGAAGGCCGATCCTGTATGTGCACGCCTGTGCGAGGACGGTGGCATCGGCGCAGAAATCAACTTGAAAGCCCTAGATGCATGTTGAAGGCTGTGAGTGGTCGTGTGTGACTCGGACTTGGAGCCAGGACTATCCATCGGGTCTGGGAAAAGTGGGCGACTGTTGTTTATTGCTGGTAGTTGGTATTCAGTGACTCGGACGCTTTACGGGCGAGGTAAAAATTACCAGCAGCCTTTTCTTTAGTGTCTTCACTTTGTCCGACCGGACTAAGACTTCGTCTCCTGAGCTGGCCCCCTCGATTCCAACGATCTGTGATACTCTCAGAGCTGAGCTTACGAACACGCCATTCACCTGTCGGCCGATGCACTGTCGGTTGCTGTGCAGGAGCGCCACGAGTGAGGCCAATAAACACAAGCACTGCTAGCAGAAGAGACAGTTGGGCAATGCCAAGTCGCTTTTCGAGTAAAATCTACGCTTGCTTAAGTAACACGTAGCTCGTAAGAGCGCAGAACTCACCTCGTCTGAGAGATAGTTGACGCGAGAAAGTAGCTCCCCATGTTCGAGTTCCAATCGTAGCCGTTGTCTTTCCCACTCATGGACCGTGCGTTGATACATCTGTGCTTGAATTCGACTCTGCATCAATTGCAGTGATATGTTAACTTTGTGATCGGATGCCAAACTCGGGGTGCTCACCACGCTCTCAAGCCTCCCGACCTCCTCGTTGAGTTTTCTCAACACTTCGCGGACGCCAGCGGTTTGCTCCTCGACATACCGTGCATACAATGTGTTATTTGCTTCAAGGGTAGTCAACCGGTTCATAATCGTTCGATAAATGGACTCCCCGGTCCATTGTGAAGGTGGCTGAACATGAGTGGGTGTTTGTTGAACTAGTGGAGGTGCCGGAGGATTGCTCGGCTGTGAAGAAAGGATAGAAGACGGGTGTGTCTCGGGATCATGCGAATGGGCGTGAGGATGCTCGGCTGTCGACCGTGAAGATGAAACGATGGAGGAGGGAGATGACATTGTTGGCAGCGACGAGATGGCCTCTGTTATCGAGTGCACCCCCGTGGATTGCGCACCTAATGTCTGCTGCTCTCCATCTCCATTCTTGAACATCGATGCTCCCTCTCCAAAGACGTGGGAAGGAGAGCATCCCTGAGACTGAGGTTGCGTGGATGGCAAGCTGCGGGAGGAAGATTCTTCAGGAGTTGCAATGTGTGTGGCTTCGGAGCGCAACGGTTGTGATGTGGCATTGAAGCGGGATTCGGCGACCCCACGCTGGGCCACGGAAACGTTCACGGCGTCATGGGTAAACACGTTGGAAGCTGTGGAATTGCTTGCTGTGGAGGTGGAGTATTCTGTGATTGACGAACGCGGTGTAGCGGAATCCTTCGGTCGTGCACGGCTCTCGGTTTGCCACGTGTCCCACTTCCACTCTTCCAGATGTGTGAGTCCGTAAACCCGAAGTAGGGAGATGGGACAATAGTACTCGTGTCCGTAGTGCGAATGAAAGTCGACTCGAATGTACCTGTAGAAATCACGCAACGACGTCGGTGGATGGAATGACTGTCAGTATCGTTAGACCAAAAACCATCCACGAAACTGTATGATAGGCTCACCTGGACGCCTCTGATGTTCTTTGCACGATAAGTCCCCGCGGGAGTCCACCCTTCGTCGGTACCGGTATACGTTTTTGCGACGCTTACGGAGAAATCCTTGAACACCCCGCTGAAGAATTCGAAATTGGCTAATTGCACTGTATCGATTCTGATGTCGTCACAAAGCTCCACCACGACGAACTGAGGATCTTCACTACATGGCGAAAGCATGTACTTGTCCTTTTTCGACGAGAGTATTGACGAGACTGATTTGGCTGACTTGTGACTGCTGTGTACCCGCCCAGAACAGTCCAAGTTTGCATAATCGAACCTGTCGACGATGGGTACACGGAAGTGCGGTGGGAGCGTGTCATCAAGAGTAGCGTCAGAAGGCGAATGCGCATCCACGGGCGGGACGTCGGTATTCTGAACAGCGGGAATATTGCTGTCCGATGTCTTCACTTCGGGTTTTGCGAGAGCACTCGGCAAACTGGCATGGAATTGTTTCGACTTCCACTCTTCGAATGAGAGAAGAACATCTTCCGGTCCTTCTGGAGGGTTGATGATCGGTAGAGGTTTCAAGCAGCATAACGGTGGTTCTGGCTGCTGAGTTCGGTGTACGAGAACGACAGCGCGAAAAGGGTCGTTGTGGGAAGTTGGTATCGAGCGGGTGCTGACAGCCAGCACTGGTACAGTTGCAAGGGTAATCGAGGACAGGGCCAGCAACGTCCTGGGCAGCGATAAAAAAGAAAGCATTGCTGGCACCCGCCAACAAGTGATGAATGATGTCGACCAGAGCAAAGCAGCTTATTTACTTGATCAAGCACACGTCACCAAACTTGGTTAAGAATTCTGGAAGTACTAGGGGAGTAGGAGACACGAGTAAACAACAAATTGTATCATATTCTTGTCTATCTACGCCGCCGGCAGTGATGGACCATTTAACACTAAGAAAAACATCAATAGCTGTGAGTTCAGCTTGACAACATGACTTACCCCGGCAACTTCACCAGCCCTCGTATGCATGATAAGGGCCACAATGAGACCTAAACAGTCCGTTATGATGAGAGACCAAAATAGACAGATTAAATATACCATAGAGCCCCAAAACTTCGGCAAAGATGAGAATCAAAACCTACGTGGCAAATCAACTGAATGTAAACGGTGGGTGAACAAAGGACCAACCATTCCGACGAATAGTCGCGGTTGCTGTGCAGTACCCCTCACACCTGCATCACCGACAATTCCAATTGCGAAACCAGCTGCGAGGCCCGCGAGGCCGACGGAAAGACCAGCACCGAGGTCAATGAAACTGGACGCAAGTGACACAGCAGAGCCGACTATAACAAGAATCAATCAAGATGTCAAGAAAAGGAAACAAAACAAACGTACGGGAGCTTGAGATGAGAACCGAAACGACGAGACCGTAAATCTGTGGTACTTGTTATGATTGTGTTTCGGGCAACAAAAGGGAACACGGACAGCAATGATACCAGCCATGATGACTGGAATAACACATCTCATGACGAGGTCAGGTCGGAGGACACCCATGGCAGAGATGCCGACGCCAGACTTGGCGGTACCGTAACTAAACGTTCGTTTAGGTGTGAAATTTTCTCCAACAATCGCGCACGAACCTCGCTCCAATACCTGTACAGAGAAAGGGACAGAGAATCAAATATTGAATCCATAGCCTGACATTGGAACTGTTAATTTCTTACAGGTGAAAACGATCGCAGCAGTGCAGCCCTAAAGTCCGTTTCAACTCATCGGCTTGCAGTGGGGGTGGTGTGTACTCACCATGGCACCAAAGAAGGGAGCGTAGACGGGACAGAGATCAGACATTTTGGTAGAGTTGCGAGGAACGAGAGCGTAGAGGCTACTTTGAACGACGTCGCTGGTTGTCTAAATTCGCAGTCGTATACAACCGAGCGGAGAGTGAATTGCAAGTCCCGCAGCGATTTGTTTGGCAAAGCCTTTAGAAATAAACAAACACCTTCCCGAATTGGAAGTACTGTTGCTTCTAGGCTTCCCACCAAACTATACTCTAGTACTACTTTCGTGCAGATGTCTGCTTGTCTGCGCTTCACGCAAAGGGTAAACCTACTTCTTCCCACATCATCTTAAAAGAAAACTACATCACCGCATGTAGGTCTGGAAGTCTTTTCTAGACAATAAAGGTCACGACGCACAATGCTTCCCGAATGTCCGTATACTTGGCTACCACAGCCACGCTACCGGCTGACTTCACTCAAAAACAGCTTGTGATAACGCGCGCTTCCCCGGGCCTTGTCCAGACAAAGCTCAAAATAGAGCCGTATAACGGTACATATTTCCGTCGTATAACGCTATGCGAATGTTAACCAACGTCATACGTAGTCAATAGGATCGGTGTTCGTTCATCCTGTTCACGATGTCGCCTTCGGCATTGATACTTGGAATATGCCAGACAGTCCATGGTGGATTGATCATGTCACTGACAGATACCCTGGGTTCCTTGGCCGTGGCCACCAAGGGACACTACATGACGGGCGTTTCAACGGACGTCAGCACTTCATTTATTCGACCCGCTGGTAGAGTCGGAGATGTTTTAAATGCAACAGCGACAATTACAGCTTTGGGTATGAACTCTTGCGTCCAACGTATCGAAATGATTTTAAACTCGTACATAACAGGGAAGAATTTGGCATACACCCGTGTAGACTTTACAAACGAAAGTGGAGACGTGGTGGCCTATGGAAGTGAGTTATCCGGGCTAGTCACAACACGCATGGTAATTGACAGTAACTCCACATAGCACATACCAAGTTCGTTGGCAAATCGTCGTCGGACCCGGTAAGCGTGTCGTTTCACCATGTTGTCGTGCAAACTCATCGATATGTCAACAGAATAACGTGAAGTTCTCTGAAGACGGCGAGAAAGTCATTGAGGGCACAGACATTGAATAGATAAGCATTTGTCTTTTATAATTCGATAAATTCAGCACTGGATCCCAGGATGCACTCAACACGAGTGTCTGCATCGATGCAGTATCGAGAACAGCAGCAGTGATACCATCAGAGATCTTCTGCGGCTGCCATGCTATACGAGTACATCTACAAACTCCTCGAGGGAAAGGACGAAAGGGCCAGTTGGTATCAACAGTATGGTGCGGATCTTTCTCCGGAACATCAGAGCGGAATAACCTGTTGGGTGAGGTCCGGAATTTCGATACATTTCAAGGGTGGACCTACCACGAAATCGGACGATTCTGCAGTGGCGGAGCTCTCCATTTCTTGTCCATCAAGCGAACCGAAGAGTCGTGAAGGCAACGTAAGTCTGCTCTCACGCCTGGCACGGGAATCAAACACAATCTTGCACGTTTGCGCGATGCTCTCAGCAAAGAGTTTAATTGATTCTAAGCTAGATGCGATTCAGCAACGTTATCACAGAAAGCATTCGGGGTAGATACATGGTGGATATCAACGTGTTTATCGATCATGTCGCCGAACACATGTCCGCCATCCACTCTCTTCCCAACCCTTGACAAACTCTTCTTGAGAGAACTTCTCCACAGCCCACAGTCTAGCACGCTCTCTATATCCTAGTTCGGTGGTGACATCCATCGTCAGAATCTGCCCGTGGAAAGGCCGATATCAGCATCCATACAGGTACACGCGACAAGAAGAGCGGAGATGGAACCGTACCTCGTGCATACGAATCGCGAATTCGCCCGGTGTCCGTGCATGGAAACCAGTGGGCTGTGAATTATAAGGCACGACGATATCGCGCAGTGGACCCCCAGAGGCGTGGGTGAGGGGAATGAGACCCGCAGCCTGATTATCACACGGTGAGCACGCGAGTGGTCTGGCTGGTGGCGTTAATCTGCACCGCTTACCATGAACTCGACGACGTTTATCCCAAAATGTTCGTCGACCATCGTACTAAGACCAATGCTAGAACGCGAAAGCCAACCGAGCATGTCAGGATACGAAGCATTTACAACGAACGATACTTGACCCTAATATGGAGGATCAGTGAAAAAAAACTCGTTCATAAATATCTTCTATACCTGGATGTCTAACTCCTTTGCCAAGGCACGCAGAGACTCAACCCTATCCAGGTCATCTTGATGTCTCGCACCACCGAGCAAAACCAGTCGGACAGAGTCCTGGCTGGAACTTGCCCCTTGCGTCCTGTATTCGGGATGGTCCAACAGAAGTTGTGCAAACGCGCGGAGTTGTGAGGGGAGATTCTTTTCTGGCCTGGTAACATGTTGATGATTGAACACTTTCATTTCCGTCTGTATACAGTGTTTAACGTACCGAAACTGCGCGACACTGAGGATGATCCGCTCTCTGCCTTGAAGAGAAAACATGGCCATCTCTCTCGTATCGCAGGGGGGGTATACAACCACAGGTTTGATCTTGCCTGGCCCGTTACCGATCACAGAGTGTGGGCCATCTATGACGTTCCCGACCAATCGAACGAATGACCCAGAAAGAAAGAGCTTTACGAATATCAAAGGAGTCACTCGATGCACCCACTTGATCACTGCGCCGAAGTGTTCGTGTGAAATGATAGACACAATGTGGCTGCGTGTCCACGACGAGTTCACCATCAAAGACTGAGCATGTGAGAGTGATATGGCATAATAGTACATCATCAATCGATAATAGCTGTCTCGATATTGAGTAGAGTGCAATTTGGTGGATAGTGTACCCACAGACGCTTTCCTCGCATTTTCCACGATTCACTCTTGATGCGAGCTAGCATGTCGGTGGATATAGTTGGATAATGGACATATGCTTCCATGGGGACAGAAGCCCTTGTAAGCCAGGCTACAACTGGAAAGGTAAAAGCATAGCCCATAGTATCTAAAGTCGTGGAAATGTTAACGGCAAAGCATAAGTGAGTCGTAGGGGGCTGACAAGCCAGGACACACCAATGTAAAGGTCTGGAATGAGCCTTGACATTGCTTCCCATACGAGATACATGGAACCGAGGCTCTGTCCCAAGATCGTAAACCGGGGCCACCGTGAATCCTCGACTAGTCTTCTGGATTTCAGGAATACAAAATGAAGTGCAGAAGGTTCAAGGTCAATCGCAAAGCGAGCCTAGTGTAGAATTTACGTGTGATGTGGAAAAAGATCAGGTAGAAGTGACGACTATCTGACCTTTACTTTTTCAATGATTTGTTGCTTCGAGGCATCAAGGTCACCAGAATAGACGACACAGATGACGTCTTTGTGTTCATGCTGTATATGAGCAACGGCAGTCCACAGAACCCGCTCGCCTCCACCCCCCGCGTTACTTGAAAAGGTTCCGTTGAGCTGTCCCTCACCGGGAATACACAGCAAGTGCCCACTCACCAATAAGGATGAAAGAACCCGACGAATCTTGTTGTTTTAGTTACTCCAACTCCTAACTCCTTGAGGATGGCGTCACGCGCACGAAGTGATCTCGACCATAAAAGGTGAGTGTACGCTGCGTAAGACAGTGTGAACGCAACCAAGCAACCACTGGCCAGACACAGCAACAGCAAGGTGGCACTCATTTGCCCGAGAAAACGACTCTGGACAGGTATATGATGCGCTTGCCCACCTTGCCCGAAGTAGAGCCTTCGATCAGAAAGTTAAGAAGAAGTTCAACGTGGAATCCGCACTGCGACGTCGCCGTCGACAGGGTGACAGGGTCTTGTCTATTACGTAATCACATATGAACTATCTAACCGGGTGGCTGCGCTAAATGGCATCCATTGCACTTGGTTGGCATGTGCTTTTGGCCACGTCCCACTCCCCTGGGGCCTGGAGCCAGCCGAGGGCCAGCCAGCCAGGTGGGCATGGTCGGAATGCCAATCCGATCGGAATTCCTCGTTCCCTAGTCAATTTTATGCCTTCACGTGGTGGGGTACATTTCCTGGCCTTTCAATTGGTGAGCTGCTGACCCAAAACTCCATGGGAGTCGGGGACTTAAGCAGACCTTTCCTCTTTAGTCGTCTCTCCATCTCCCGCTCGTTTCGCTCTTTCGGCGTATCGCACCGATTCGCACGCCGGTTAGAGCCAATTTGCCCTGCTCTGATTCGCTGTCTCTTCCTGTTGCTGTGATTGCTTATGTAAGTGTCGAGTGCCTTACAGTCTCCTCGAGGCTCATTCATCGCCACCATCCTGAGCAGTCATACTACATAGGCTCGGACTCGGAGACGATCGGGGTAGCTCGGGTCGTGGAGGTAAAGTTATGATTGGTCCGTCAACGGGGCACTGCAAAAGCGCGGACTCAGAACCCCGGAATGTGGTCTCATTCATTCGCTAATCATGGTCAGTGCCGTAGCTCCCTCTCAGTATTTAACCTCGGTTACTGATAACCGTTTCCTATCCAGCATGTCTCCTACTCTGTTCCACCCGTATAACTTCAACCTTGGCGAACCGTCTACGTCTATTCTCACTCGTAAAGCTCTTATGATGCAACCCGAATCCAAAGTATACTCCAGGTCCGCCGGTAGCAGTGGTCCAGGAGGTCTGGAGAGGAACACTATAATATTCATTGTAATCGGCATAGGTTGGTCTTATTCATTCACCGTCTTTTGTTGGCTTGCTCGTCGACGCGCTATGCGCCATGATTTTTGTCACGGATGCTGCAACGCCCACTGTCCGTCCGAATGAGCAGAAAGACTTTCTCGTAACCATATTTTTGGCTATATTCCTCGCGGGCATCCCTACCCCGCTTCCCGTTTCTTCAAACCTGTCATTTGAGTTATCTAGCTCATACATCTCACAGTTTGCTTACTCGTGATCCTGACCGGCTTCTACCTCGTGAGTCGCCCACGACACGCTACATCCAACTCTCCACAGAGTCTCCATGGCTCGCAATTACCATCCTGTCCTTCCACTCCACCGCATCCCAGGCGGGACCTGAGTGAACGTTGGAAGATTTGCAAAACATGGCGTCGTACAGGTTGCACCAATCCCCCCACCTCTCCCGATACACCTACTTCAATCGTTTCCCCTGCCGCACCCACGATCGCATCCAAGATCCTACCTGTCAGACGTACCTCGAAAACCCACGCCCCACCTGTATCACGGCCTTCACATACTCGTCGCGTCACCTCCCTCTCAGTCGCCACCTCCTTCTCAAATTCACATATTACTGACGAGGCATTGAACAATTTTCGTCTATCTGCATACGAACTCGATGACGACCTGGAAGTGGAGATGTTGAACAGTGCTAGGGATGACGTCTGGCCTGGTCATGTCCTAGCTATGGAAGACTGCTGTGAAGACGTCAGCGTGGAAGAAGTTGAAGCCAGGTAAGTGCAGGTTCGTCGGGGGCAGTACAGAAGGTCACGTTTCCTTCAGTCGCATAGGCGAACCTTCGAAGGGTGGCGATTACGAGAACGCTGACGCCTATCAAAGTGTGACATCCGAGAGCAACGGCGAAGTTGAGAAAGATGTCCGTGAGGTCGTTGAGGTGGTAACGGAGAGTCAATCATCACACTAGGATGCGTCGCAGGCATATGTACGAGTATGTAGTAGCTACTTAGCACGGTTTCACTAGTGTATCATTTACTACCATATATAGTCAATCCCAGCAGGGCTGGGTCACATTACACCCCTTTTCCACTGCCAGGACAGGACATCGTCGACTCGGATGTCTACTCGCGAACGCTCATTGATAGGTTCTGTGGTTGAGCGTACAACGCCTCGCACACTGTCTGCGCCTTCGTCCAGGTTCTCCTGTGGGTCGCCAGGGACCGGATTCCCAACCCCACAACATCGATTCAAGAGCGCCTTTACACGCGCTCGGGATGAGGCCAATTTAAAGTCTACTGGTGCATCAAAGCAGCAGCAGACACATCCATCCATCCCTCCGACAGTAGAGAAAGCCGACCCGAAGCCCATTCCAACCGACACAGATGCCCTTTGCCGGCAAATACACGAAGAAAACGCGCGAACGATCGCACGTATGAATGACGAGGAGATCGAGCAAGAGAAGCGGGCGATCCTAGAGCAGCTGGGAGAGGGTACGGCACAGTTGCTGAAGCGCGTTCAAGAGGCACGACAGCGCAAAGAGGAGAAGAAAAAGGAGGCTTCTGCCCAAATGGAGCTCGAAGCCCATATTGAAGAGGCGCCCGGGAAAGATGAAGGTATGACGGACGACAGCGATGCCCGTCGGACGACCGGGCACAACCATGCCCCCCTTGTTTCACCTACCCCCCGTCACTTGACGCCTGCCTTGGCCACCAAGCCAGGCGTTCTCCGGGTGAAAAGTCTTGAGAATATAGGGCGATCAGGTAAGCTCCACCTAGCCTGCGCCAATTTGTTCTCTCATTGCGAACTGAAACTTTCAGCGCCATCCCCGTTGCCCGCGACGAGCAGTACCCGTCCGTCCAGCCGAACAGGTCGCAAACTGCGCTTCGCAGAGGTCACACCGGACGACGTGCACGTCTACGAGTCGGCACCTGTATCGCCCAAACGTGTCGTCTTTGCGCTCCCACCCCCGCCGGATACGAAAGATGATTCAATCGTGTCTTTGGGAACGTACCGGAAGGATACTATCACAAGGAAATCCCAATCCACAGACATCCCAATCCCAAGAAGTGACAACGAGCCAGGGGAGGGGACCCCTGAGTACATCCGTCGACGATATTTCCCGGACGTACCCCCCAACGATCCAAGCCTCGCCTGGATGGAAACATCACATCCAGAGAGGACAAATGCATCCGCCCCACGATTCGATCTTCATGGTGCCCCAATACCTGCATCACTTTCTGCATCGTTGCCATCTCATCTAGGGCTACACCACCACGCTGAAGGCAGTCATGCTGGTTACACCATTGACGATATCTTTCTCCTGGCCAGATCGACCGTTCCTGCCCAACGGGCTTCAATGCTTGGCATCCTAGCCAAGATTGCCCATCGTCTGGGCCTACAAGCGCGAAGCTCTGATAACACAGAAAAACATGTGTTTGCTGGTCAAGAGGGGGAGCTCAGAAAGCGCATTCTGTCCTCTGGCTTGGCCGCCATCGGCCAGATTGGAAGCCTAGGTGCACAGGGGGTCGAGGTCGTGTGGGAATGTCTTGTCGGGTGGGATGGGAAGGCGAGCGAAGTGGAAGGCATAGAACTTCTCCTCGCTCCCGACGTCGTATCCTCGCTGCAACTTGAATACCTCTTGCCTCAGATCACGGACGTGTTGTCGCACGCCGCTCTTCCTTCCGAATCACTTGCGCAACTACTAACCATCGTCCATTGGCTTGCTCAGCAATCCAACCAAATCGCAGATATGATTATCAACACGCCTCGTCTGGTCCCGACGATTCTGAACACCTTCCTGCTGACGCCTATTCCACCCAAAGAAGCATCTCCATTACCTAACCCGCTTGCGCTTCAGTTGTTGATAACGCTTGCCTCTGCATCACGTTCGAGCGCATCGGCATTACTCGACCCCGCAAATGCACTCCTTCGATTCGTCACCCTCCTTCCCCCGTCATCGCCCTATCCATCAGACCTCACTTTTACGCTTCTGACGCACACTCTCCGGCTCTACAGTACACTCGCCTCGTATGGTCTTTACTCTCATATTGCCACTACAGCATCTCAAATCTTTACCACGCTTTCTTCGTACATTCACTCCACACCTCCATCTTCTCTCGATGTGTCTAGTTCTGAGGCTCTCCAGCTTCGCCTAGCCTGGGCGACTCTCGTAGAAGCATGGACTGTCTGTGCGACGGACCCGCACGCCACGAGCCCACCGCACGAAATACTCTGGAGCCAAGTATGTGCCTTGGGATGGACCACAGACGTGCGGCAATTGAAAGATGGACTGGGTAGCGAGGCATCGGCGTGGGCACTACATGCAGCTATATGGGACACCGAAGCTGCGTGGTTGGAAGGAGCGCGGATTAACGGCATGAAGGGTGGCGAACAAGAGCGAGAAGAAGCATTACGGATTCTGAGCGGCACTTTTGCAGCCAAAGATGGGCCAGATCTTGGCATCGTTCAGCGCGCGCTGGAGTCGATACAATTTAATCTCGGGGTAGGGGATCCGATTACTATTGAAGATGGGGAACGTCTGTTGAAATCGCTCGCGGTCGCTGGTAACGTCCTCGCTTCTGCTCTCCGTTTGTGGCTGGCCTGTCTCCCATCACTTGACAATGGAACATCGCTGTCCACGCCTCCTTTTGCGCTCCCGTTGAGCGAGCTTTCTGCATCCTCAGCGGCGCTTGCTAAGCACCCCGTTTGGTCTCTTCCTTCAAAGCTTGGCGTCCCCCATCTACACGTTCATCTACGGCCGCTGTCGCGCTTTGTGTCCCATTTTCATCGCGTCTCGCGGCACATCCCTGGTACAACTCCTCAGTTATGGTTCGCACAGGCTCTCGTGTTCTTGTCTTGCCTTCGCAGAGGGGACGAGTCATATGCGCTTGCCATGCTTGACGCGTTTTCGTTCGTCAGGCCACAATTGGTTGGCGTCGGCCCCGTAGGGCTACCCCAGGATATCCACATGGATGTGCTGCAACCTTTTTTCGAGTACACAGTGCGACCTGAGGGGGAAGAGTATGTGGCGCCACTTCGACCAAACACAGAGAGCATCTCACGCTCCTCAACACTTCGTCTTCCTGCATCACCCAATGAGGATGCCAACGCATTCGCAGCTGGCCTCCCGCTTACACGCGACTTTCTATTCACCCCACTTACGCACCTCTTGCGATCTGGAACCTCGCCTGTCTTTCGTGCCCTCCCGAGTGGCTGGACTGCAAGCGAAGTGGATGTCGTGCGTGCCACGCTCTTCTTGGTGTACGCCGCTCGCAGGGTATTGATCGTCCACGAACTGGACGGGTTCGTGCCCAACGCTGCAGAGGTGGTGTTTGGCTGTATGCGGGTGTGTATGCTCGAGCATGGTGTTGGTGTCGGGACTGGAAGGATGGGTATGGAGACGGAGGTGTATAGAGATGCAGGTGTGGAGCGGTTGATGGGATGGTTACTCGAGCCGTTTACCGTGCGTGGGCGTACCGATGGGGGTATCCGGCGAGCGACGACACAATCAAGCACGCTCGAAGATGCGTCTGCGCCCCACCTCGGCACGACGCCGTTTTACCAATTCTACACGGACCTGGTCACGTTGTACGGTGCGGTGTCGTTTGGGCACTCCATTTTCGCGGCGTTATTGGTCACCCCGTTAGCGATGCAATATGCGGTGGATTATCGACGGGCGCTGTGGTGCGGCGGGAACGGGGACGGGGGATCTAACTCTAGCTCCGGCCCGGGACAATCCTGTGGAGGTGGAGGAGCAGGATTGGGGGACGTCGTGAGGAGCGTCCGCATCTCGGTCGAAGATGTCGTCTGCACTCTCAACGAGGGAGGGGATCCAAGGGAGTACTTGTACCCGGTCGAGCGGGACGTCGGGATCTTGGGCGCCTACGTGGCAGCGTTGGTCGCTCGCGATGGCAGTGATATAGGTGGGTTTCTGAGACTCGTGGCAGTGCATCATGTCGCGTGCACGGTGTGGGTGGATTTGGATCCGGGGGCGGCTGTGGATGCGGAGAAGGACGATGAGGTGGTCGCGAAGCAGACGGAGACGGAGGCGAAACGACGAGAAGAGATACGAGCGAGGCTGTTGAGGATGGTGCTGGTACGTGGGGAGACAGACGTGGTGAGGGACGTGGTACTGTACCGCCAGCGGTCGCAGTCGCGGGGGGCGTTCATGTGGCCCCCGACGTGTTATCGTGGTGGCGAGGACGAGGACAGGGATACTTCTGGATGGCGAGAGGAGCGACTGGCGTTTGTGCGGCGGGCGATGGGGCATGGGGAGGCGGAGCGGGTGGGGACACTGTTGATGCACACGACGTAGAGGATCGAGAGAAACAACGCTTGTAGCACTAATTTATCGATCGTACTGACTGCACTTAATACACCGTCACTTGCATCGTGCGTCGACAATAAAACTGCCAATTTGAAGTTACTTGCTAATAACAAATTCGCCGATCCATACAGTACATATCGGGTAGTCACCAATCGCCATATCTAAGTCCACAAAGCAAAGGAAAATGTATCTCAGAGCCCACATAGCTAGGATCTATCCTCGTTCTTCTACCGATCATCCATCACACACTAGGGCCCGGGATCTTTTCCGTACCACCTAGCTTTGCGAACAATTCTCTGCGATACACGTCCAGTTCCTCCGGGGATTTCTGAGGAGGCCATTTCACCACAAGACCCGTGTCCACTCCGGGTTTGTCGATGATGTGAAAGTGGACGTGGTCGACGGACTGATATGCCAGTCTTCCGTTGTTCTGTTGTGGCGTGTTAGCGTGTATGCAAGCGGGGGAGACTACTCAAAAGCAGAAGGGAGATATACAGACCTGAATGATGTTGTAATTCACGAGCTTGTGATCTATAGCGACTTTCTTTGCGAGAGCCATCACGTCCGCGAGGTATTCGTCAGGAATTTCGTGCATCTTTACTGCATGGTCTGATAGTGGTCGAACAGAGACGGTATGAGTACGCAAGCGATGAGTATAACCGTGCATTTCCTACATTTGGGTATGACGAGGGCATGAAGGTAGCCTTCAGTGACTGGAGGAAGAGCACGGAATGCATATCTACGGGCGGGAAATTATTCGCGCGAACAAGGTAACAAACGTGATACGCACGATAGATCGGTTTCATCGATCTTTATACTGGGAGTTTCTCCTGCAAGTTCGGGGTTCCATCAACGGGATCAATACGGACGTGATGAGGAAACTTTACCATTGACGATCTTGCAAAATGCGCAGGTACCGAGACATGACCTGCAATAGTTTGATCACATCAATAATGCCGGTCAACCGAATGATGGGTTCGTGGTTCAGCTTGCCTTGGTGTGGCCATTACTGGTGTACGGACCTCGGACCAGATGACCTAGAATACTTAAGCCCTCTCGCACCCGGCGATGCACTGGGCGGTGTACTGGCGGTGTGAGTGAGAACTTCCTATAATAGGCAGCGCTCAACTTCTGGAAAAGGCGCCTACTGAAATGGAAGCAGCTTTTTTTGCTGTGCCGTACTGACTTCAAATTGTGTAACACGGTCGTGGAACTGGCAGGTGAAACAGCACAGCAGTCCAGTGCGAGAGTGACGTCGACGGGACTTTTGAGAGTTTCATTCATGTTGGCGATCGGACATGAGCCGTTTTCCGACTCGAGGCTGTGTCAGCGAGCACAACTTTGTGACACGTCATTCACTCACCCGGTGGGCCACGGTTGGCTAGTACAGCAACTTCGGCAGAATTCGAATGCAGGCGTCTCGGGCACTTAAGCCTCACCTGTAGCTCAGGGTACTGAATCATGAGGTGATTGGATGATGCCCTCCCCGGCTCTGAAGAAGTCAGCTCTGGACGAGAGTCGTCACGAGACACGTCCTCGAATGTGCAGACAAAGCCGTGGCACGGGCAGTGAGCCAAGTCTCCTCCACACGGTACCACTGGATTCATAGAATCAAGCTGCATTGGCTGTATTCGTGAAGTTATAAGAAAAGGTTGTGTACACAGGAAGAGGGAGGACTCCGGTCCATTTCAGATTGGAAGTAGCGTTGCAGTGAAATCGTGACTGGAGAGAGCTTTGCTGACGAGTAACCAGTATTGGACATCTCACTACGACCCTGAAGTCACAATTCATAAATTAAGGCCGTTCTATATGCATGATGTACATAGGTATGAGGTAGTATAACAGTCCTACAACCGACCAAAGTCCGCGTGTCTAAAATCCGTGTGGTCGTTACCAAAATCGATTACTTTCTGGGGGTAAACCATCCGCGGTACGAAGCATGACGATATTCGAAGAAAGGCTGGACCACTGTCACGACGGGCCCTCGGTCAGACTTCTTCACGCGAGAAGAGAGGTCGACTCACCCCGTTACCGATGAAAACCTGCGCTCGTTGTGCGGCCATCATGTCGACGGCTTGCGAGACGAATTTCTGCTCCCAGGTCAGGCTTGTATCCTGATTACTTCCCACATGATCCCACTCCCCGAGATCATGCAGGGATGCCTTGAGGTTCGCCACAGACGAAGCAGCGCCGTTCGTCATGATATAGATACGCTTGAGAGGCTCCCCCTGCCATTCATCCCGTACCGTCTTGACCTTTTCGACGATGTAATCGATGCTGGGATAGCAGCGGTCCATGAAGGTTTGGTGATTCTCTCGCGAAAGTCGAGGATCAGAGTGGATTCTGTCGTACTTGTCAGGCAGCTCCGGAAAGGAATTGAACGCGCTCCAGTCCGAGTTCTGACTAGCGAGAAATTTGCAGTGTCTATGGAAGTCGCCCCTCCGCACATGGATGACGAGCAGACCAGCCAAGGCTTCCTTGCCTCTAGAATCGTGGCCTTCCGGCGAGTGCAACGAAGGTGGAGAAATGACTGCACGATTTGCTTCGAACGCATCGTGAATCAAGGGTGACCATTCCCAATGAGACAAGACGGGCAATTTGGACATGTATGACCAGATGCTGAGAAGACGTTCTTTCTGACCATATACTCTGCAAAACGCCGTCATTTAGGTGTGGAAAATGTTCTGAGGAACGCACTGGACGTCGAATATTTGATGATCTGGAGAGGTCTCCTCAAACTGCAAACAAGGATCCATGATCGACGTAATCTTTTCCACCCATTTGTCGACGATAAATTTGACTGTGTCTGATTCACCCCAGCCACTAACATCAGATAATCGCAAGATTGTCGGATTCGGGCAAACTTTGTAGAAGAAATCCTTGTGTACTGCTTGAGGAACGGGGTCGTCTAGAGGCATCAACCCACCAGCCAGCGGTCCTAAGTATTTGTTTTGTGTTCAACACCCGTGCGACACCAGAGAGCGTTCCTTACCGTCAATAAGTGCAGTCAGAGGGATGCGGGATGGAATCATCTCTCCATTGAGATTTGAGTATGGTGTGCCGTCAACGGCCCACGTATAGTCATCAAAGACAAAGCTGGAGCTGGCGTTAGCAACGAATTGCGTCGGTGTAGGAGCTACTGACGAGCGATTGGTCGCGTATGCAAGGACATAGTTTAGCACGTAATCTTGCATTATATTTCCCCATCCTACTCCTGCAGCAATGATCAGCGGTGTCTGTTGATGCATAGTATTTGACATACTAGATGGATGATTTGGTGACCACAAGTACTTGACATCTGAACGTTCATAGGACTGGTAATGTGGTAGCTCCAATTCCAGTTGACGGTGATGGGGGTACAGTGGTGGGAAACGACCATAGCTGACCAGAGTGTAGATGAGGCTGCGATTGAATGGAAATGCCACAAGAATTAAGATCGCTGTAGCAAGAAGGATCGCGGTTCGTGAAGCGAGTCGAGCGTAAGAACCCAAAACGCAATTTTTTGGCATTTGCAGATGCCGCCAAAGAGGAAGCGGAGGAAAGAAGGGTCACCTGTTTCACGAGACGGTATATGGTGCCACGGAGGACGGGATCCAGGGTTGAGTATCTTGCATCCGCTGCCAAGCATGTGCGTATGATTAGTGCATCCAATGGACATCCGTGAATAAGAATGCGTAACCAATGAGTTAGTTTCTAATGGTGGACCACAATGCGTGGCCAAAAATATGACGTTATCTGCATGAATGTTTGGGACTCACCAAGGCTTTGGTGCCACGCTCCGCAGTTCTGCGGCGCCGTGCGCAGCACAAAGAAGCATGGCCAGATAAAACGTGAACGAGGTATCATGATGAAAGCCTCTTATAGCTCGAAACGTGGTCGAGCAGGAAGGACGAAGACTCTGCTATTAGGGAATCCGAGTGGAGCCATCAAACGTTCGAAAGTGCTCATCCTGCCTCAGGGACCCCACGTGTCATTAATTCATCTACTGACGCTCGATAGTTTCACACGCGCGCTCCTACAGTTTACCCACGGCTTCCAGCTTTTTGAGCAACTCGGTGTGGTACGGCTTGAGCTCGTCCAGAGATGGCTTCTTCGCGGGCCAGCTTTCGGGAGATATGACGAGCCCCTCGGCTTCATTTGGTTTGGGGATGACGTGGAAATGGACATGATCGACCTCTTGGTGTGCTAGGCGTCCGTTGTTCTATGTATAGCGGGTATTAAGAGACATATTTAAAACAATGAAGATGCAAACACGCCTGAAGGATGTTGTAGTTCTCGAGCCCCTGTGCGAGAGCGATCTTCTTGGCGATAGGGATCGCGTCAGCGAGATATTCGTCTGGGAGTTCGTGCATCTTGACGGTGTGATCTATACGGCGCTGAGAGTCTGCTGAGTGCCTATGTTACAGGAGCATCACCTTTGGGAATGATGAGAGCATGGCCTTCGGAAAGCGGACCAATATCGAGGAAGGAGTATCTAACAGATCAGGCGAGTGTTGGGATTGTTTTAGAGGAGATCGCGTTGTAATACGTACGAAAGCCCAGTTTCAATGAGCTTGAAACTGGGTATTTCGCCTGCGGGTGCCACGGGTCAGAATGGGCACCAGATCTGAGCAGTGAAAAGCACGGTCGGACCTTTGATGATCTTGCAAAAGATGCAATTTGCGAGTGATCTGTGTCCTGTGTTCAGCAACGCAACGTATGAAGGGGAGACATGCTCGCCTTGCAGTGGTGGCCATTGGTAAGTTATGTAAGAGAGATGGTGGTCATGTGATGTTATCTTAGTAGTCCTTGATAAATGTTATAACATCCACTCATCGAAGTTGTCGGCAATGATGAGCTCGTTCGATTTCTCACGGTGGCCGCCATCGTTCACCGACGCTCAGCTCGCAACCCTCGCTCATCACGCTACCACATACGCCCTCGCACACGGTCTTACCTATCTCCCTCCCGCCGCTTCCCAACCACCGACCCCCTCCTCAGTCATCCACGCCTCCATATCACTCCTACCCGCCCCCGTCCCCCGCACTCTCTTCCACAAAGCACAGCGATTACAGTCGATCTATAACA
>JBBPPX010000304.1:0-31294 GCA_038092235.1 Leccinum boreale | reverse complement strand
GAGAGACATCCTCGACGCCTCTCGTCGACTCGGACAGATACCCTCGGCTCTGCATGGAGACACAACTCCGTCCGCCAAGGCCACCAGACAGCTTCACCACCACCGCGCATTATCCAAGTCCTCCATCGACGACGAAGCAGGTTACGACGCCGACGGAGACGGAGATGGGGATGGGCACGACCAAGACGCACGTACTGGAACAGGCGACGAGCCTATCACCACGCCTCGGCTATGGACGAGGCCCGTCTTCCACGCGCACACCCAAGGCCGGCGCCCCGCGTTCCCTCGCATCGACACCCGACAGCACAGACGCGTCGCGAGCATGCTTACACCCACAGACCTGAAAACCGCAGTTGCCGCCCGCACCGACGCGGAGTCGTACGAGCTTCGGCAGCGACCGAAACCGAGACTGGGATCAACGACAAAGGACATGGAGCCCGTCGGTCTCGGGATCGGCTTTCCAGAAGACCATCCTCTGCGGGCGGGCCGTGCGTTTAGTATGCCTGTTACGATGATGAATGCGGTGCCGCCTGTCTCGGTCTCCGCGCCTGTGCTTTCTCCTGCTGAAGACCCTGGGTCACCGGAGGGGCAGGAGGCTGAGGGGAACCGGCACCAGCACATGCACCGTATGCATCAGGAATACCGGGAGCGACGGCGGTTCGAGTGGCTTTCCTCCCCGATCAAGTGGAGGAGGGAGAGAAAGACGTTGTCGGTGTCGATGACCAGGGTGACCGCAACCACAAACTCAACTACGACGCCGGCCATTCTGAGGTGCGACGAGACGGACCCATTCGGTGAACCCAAGACGTCCGAGCTAGTGGCAGTCAAGTCTGGGTTTCCCACTGCCAAGCCAGGGGTTGAAGAACATCGGATCGCATTTCCGAGTCAAGCCAGGGTCAGTGCGGGTGCAGCGTGACAAACAATCACCATTCCGTTCGACGTTAGACTAAACAAGGCTTTTTCTTCACGTATGATAAGACCGTGTAGACGAATGTTCACATGATGTGATCCCTGGTCGTGTAAGACACTTACTCTTAAAGAACTCGTTCAACTGTCGAGAGCGCGATAGGAACGCTGCGCTGATGAGGAAAGAGAAGAAACAAACGTAATGGGGATCATGTATGAGCATGTCAGCACCTGGACATATTTACACTGCCCAACGAGCTCGACCCAACCCATTCTACAGCTCTCGCGGCGCCGGACCGGTCTACAGGGTCGGCCTCGGCACATTGATCGATTAATTGATTGATTGATCACGGATCGTGTACGAATCATGGGGCGGAGGAACAGGAATAGACGGAATAGACGGAGCGAGTGGTAGTTTGTTGCGAGATCTAACGACATGCCGTGACTTTTTGAGCGGGTCCGAATACCAGCTAATAATACTCAACAGCCAGCCTCCACTGGCAGGTGGCTTTCGAAGCAGCATGGGTTATCATCGAAGTCGAGAAGAACCTAGCTAGTATTTGGTCACCGATGTGCGCCTGACGTTGACAGCGTGGACGTTTGGGTGGAAGAGACAGCACAGAGATAATGGGTATAGTGCGGCGGCCATTCATTCGAAATCAAGAAATGACCAGGGTCAATGATACCTTCTGATGGGTAGTCTGCTAAGCAGAGGACGATCAAGGGATTCGAAAGTACAAGGGGGAGCCATCAGGACCGTTAGATTACCGTTCGAAAGAGGTCGACATTGCTCAACAGGGCCGGATACCAACGGTCGAGCCCTTGTCCAGGATCCGGATCGTCTGGCCCACTTCACAAAACCAGCTCAGGCCCTTGTCGAACGGTCCAAAGCCCCTAGCGACCGGATATTTGAGCTGTCGTGCGAATGAAGTATAGGGCAGCGCCTGTACGTGCAAATGCAGATGGTTCACGCTATTGAAGGGAGGTATATGGAACCCCATCCTATGTTCGTTGGTCTGAGGTAACGCCGGAGAAAATGAGAAAGTACCCACTTGCGACGAGTGAGAGGTACCTCAAGCTTGTCTAGAATGTCGTGCCCTATCTTTTCCATGCGCCTGACTTGTATATCCATTGAGTATTAGGAAGAGTGAGTGAAATGAACCCTTGTCGTACCCATTTTGGCGTCTTTCTCGGTCAGATCCTTCACGCTGCCTGCGGTAGAAACTGTCACAGACAACCGCTAAAAACTGGCTGACTAGGGGGACGCACTGATGTGAAGTTTGGGTATCAGCTGGATATGGTGAACGGATGCAGGACTATGGTCACGGAAAGCAAGAAAGTCTGAGTCCTGGAGGGGCATAAGTTTCGTTCATCTCGGAATCGCCCAGTGTCGAGGAATGCTCTCACCTCCCACACGATATCGAACGCTTGGCGATTGCTCGAGGATGCTTGGCAGAAAATGCAACGTTCAGCGCCATCCGTAATACGATGTCGTTTACTTTTTGCGCAGAACGAGAACCAGCTGAGATCTATAGGGAACATCCCTTGCAAAACGCGAACGGCGGCGAGTCGTCTTGAATAACCAAAAAAGGAAATCCTCGGCCCCAATCCAGCGCCCACACGTGAACGACGTCTACGGCAGCGCCGCCGCCACTGACCGCTTCGTTGCCCGCCCTCGCGATCACCTAACTAGCCATGTCGACGTCCCCAGACACCACGCAAACGACCTTGTTCGGCGATGAGTCCGTCCCCGCCACGGATGCCACGTTCGACATCTCTCTTCCTCCCAGCGCTGACCACGTCGACCCCGCCGAGTCGACGGGCTGCTCGCATATAACCACCCTGCTCACGGATCCACACGCAGCTGACGGTCTACTGAACAAGTACAAGACCGTCGTCGCCTGGCACACACGCAGGGTCCAGGATACCACTCCCCCCGCAAAACGGCGAAAGGTCCGTCGTGTATCACATGTGCTGCACGCGCGCGCGTTGCTGACCTACCGCCGCCCGACTAGGTCTCCACGCCCACCTGTGATGTCTGCAACACGACGCTGTCCCGACCGTTTGCTTGTCTGTCCTGCTCCTTTGCAGGATGCTGGCTCGGCGGTCACGCTACCAACCACCTCCACGACTCCGGACACCCTTTTTGTATGTCCGTCTCGTCGTCGCTCGCACCGACTGTTCACGTTTCCTCTGACCCCCCTTGCCTCGGCGCATATACGCACCTCCCTTGCGCATACAGGCGTCGATACCCGGTCCGGCTCCGTCTTTTGCGCCGAGTGCGACGATTTCGTATGCGATTCTGTCATAGATGCGCTCCATCTATCCACGATCGTCACCGTCGAGGAACAAATGACGCGATTTCAAAGTGAGGATCGTTCGCACCGGCGATGTACCCCGAGTGACTCACGTCTCGATCTCAGATGCGAAAAAGGTGCGAGAACCTTATCAGCCTTGGACGCCCACCGGGGCAGAGTCTGCGGCACTCCAGGAGGCGACTAGCCTCCCTTGTCAAAGTACGTCTCTCCCTGCTTGTTGCGTGTTGTGGACGCTCGGTTCACCTCGCACTCGAGGTCGTCGCGGTCTCTTCAACCTCGGGCAGACGTGTTTCCTCAACGTCATCCTTCAATGCTTTATACACAATCCACTTTTACGAAATTATTTCCTCGGTGACAGGCATAATACGAGATTGTGCAAGCACACAGATTGTACGTGCTGCGAAATGGACAGTTTGTTTGCAGAAGTAAGTAACCTGTCATCATTTCCTGATTCTCCAACGAACGCCATGTTCCGTTTCATTGTCGTCCCCTGGAATAGGTATACTCTCCAAACCAAACGCCCTTTGGACCGACCTCGTTCCTGACCACGACATGGAAAGTCTCTGCCGAGATGTCAGGCTACTCCCAGCAAGACGCGCACGAGTTCTTCATTACCGCGCTCAACGAGATCCACAGGACGTGTCGCGGCTCGACCGGCGTCTCGTGCAACTGTATCATCCACCAGACGTTCGCGGGGCAGCTGCAGAGCGACGTGACGTGCGAGCGGTGTGGTAACACGACGAGTACGGTCGATCCGATGTTTGACGTTAGTCTCGAGTTGAGGGGAAAGGAAGGGGAAGTCACTGGTGGGGAGAACACGTTGGCGGGGTGTCTGAGGAGGTACGTCAACCACCGGGCGAGCGAGGAAAAACACGCTGAATCTCCCATTCCCTTTAGGTTCACCAAGCCGGAAAAGCTCGGCGCAAAGGAGTATAGTTGCAGTAAATGCACCAAGGCGCACGAAGCAGTCAAACGTCTGAGCATACGCAAGCTGCCGCCCGTGCTTAGCTTTCAATTCAAGGTGCGGTCCGTGACGGTGGTACGAATTCGGGACATTTGAACCAAATTTGAACGGCTATGCGGGCGTTTTCCACAGCGCTTCGAGCACAAAACGTCGTCGAAAGCAGCCCCGCAAAAGATCGACACCCCGGTTCGGTTTCCGGCTACGCTCAACATGGCGCCGTTCACGACGCTCGTGATGAACCAGCGCGAGGGCAAAGACGGGGACGGGTGCACGTGAGTCCTCCCATGCAGACTATCGTTTTATCACCATCACCATTGCTGTTATCACGGTGACTGACAACGGAGCGTGTATGCATGATAGGTACCCAGGGCCGAAGGCGATGTACGAGTATGACCTATTCGCGGTGATCAATCACGAAGGGCAGATGAACAATGGGCATTATACGAATTTTGCGCGGTTTCGAGACGAGGTGCGTCTTTCTTCCCCACCTGTTCACATCGAGGAGCCGCTGACCATACGATTAGTGGTATCGCTTCGACGACGACAAGTGCGTGTTTACTCGCAGGGATGTAACTGGAGACTGAGGACTGACGCGATTCTCTCGCTTCCCCGGCGACAGAGTGATGATCTCCAACCTTGGCGCGTGCCTCGGTTCGAACGCGTACATGTGCTTCTACGTGAAGCGACACCTGGACTACAAGCCGGACGTGAAGCCGACGTACCGCGTGGCACGGGACAACGACATCGTGCGCGAGCAGGAACAGGAAAAACTCAAGGAGATGGCGCGGATGAAGGAGGTCGACGACGCGCTCATGGCAACCATCGCAGGAGATTGAGAACACAGTAAGTAGAGCCAAGCAAATACAGAGAGAGATGACAGACACAACAGTTCTGATAGCACAGATGGTACGATTAGGTGAAAACCCGAAAAAGGGGAAAGGCAGGAAAAAGAGAAGAGAAAAGGGACGATCTTTAGTATACATTTCGCGCAACGGTTTGTCTAGTGGACTTGGTTCTCCGTAAGAGCAAGTTCCGAGTACGTCGCAAGTCGTAGCTCGAGTTCGCTATGTATGTACGTATACATATGTGAATGGGACGGGGAATAGCAGGTGGTTTAGATAAAAGAAAGAAAAGAAAAGGGGAAAGCACGAGTTCAACAACACGGTGAGAGATACAGAAGAAAGACGTGACGATGTATGTATTCCAAACGACTCGGATCGATTAGCGAGTTTTCATATCACGGGAAA
The DNA here is from genome assembly GCA_038092235.1 of Leccinum boreale. Lineage (NCBI taxonomy): Eukaryota > Fungi > Basidiomycota > Agaricomycetes > Boletales > Boletaceae > Leccinum > Leccinum boreale. The sequence goes on along the minus strand of JBBPPX010000304.1, from coordinate 25,859 downwards.
GGGCGAGCTGTGGGCGATTCAGGGAATGATGTCGTAAAGTTCCCCGTCCCGTATTCGGATCTCTACCACCTCGACCTCGTAGTCTGTGATGGAAGACGTAGTGGAGGACCAAGAATTGGAGATGAAACCTTTTGAGCCTGGGGGAGAGGTAGACGCGACATCTAAATGGAATCATAAATTAATGCCGATCTGAGCGCTAAGGAAAGGGACTGACATCGATCCTTGATATAAGGAGGGACGAAGAGGTCCTGTTTGAAGGGCAGCGAGCCCGGTTAGCGCCGATGTCTCTCAGGGGCATACGAGAAAGGAAAGGGAGAGGACGGACCTGGTTCCAGACAAACCCCTGGCTCTTCTGGATGGTGAGGATGGGGCGGAGGGTGTGGGTGGGGCGACGGTCGCGCTTGCGATGGCGCCTCTTTGCCGCCTCTGGCTCTGGATCTACCGCGCGCTGTTTTCCTTTGATGTCCTTCTTGAACTGGGACTGTGCTGCGCCCTTTTCGTCGTTGGACGAGGGAGAGGGGGAATGGGTGCGACGGTCGGCTTCGTCGATCTCCATGTTCTGGATGTGGGTGTCGTCCTGTGCGTCGGTGGTTGGGGGGGTTACGGAATTGGGTGTATGGTCGAGGAGGGTGGGGTCACGGGAAGGACGGTAGTCATCTTGGTCTTCTGAGCAGGAGTCGTCTTCGGACTGAGTGTCTGAGTAGTCCTCATCGTCCTCGTCCTCATCTTCGTCGTCGTAGGGGATCTGCTCGTAGCAAGCCCATGTTGGGGGCGAGGCAGCACGACCGATGGTGCGCCTTCTAAAGTAGGAGGAGTAGGGCGAGTTCGGTGTGGATATGACTGTCGGGTTGCTCATTGCTGGAGAGAGCGTGTGAGTGAGTCGTGTCGACTGCTGCAATGACTCGAGGCATACGTTCGCTTATTTTGGCCACAATTGCCTTTTTCGGTCTCATCTCCTCCTCCCCTTCCATGGCCAACTCAAAGTACGCGTATGTGCGCGGATTCGAGCTCCCTGATCCTCTGATCCCAGGTTGTTTCCTCGTATGTCGGATTGACGGTCACTCTTTTCATCGGTGCGTGCCCAGTACGCGACAACTCAAGTTCTGATCACGGCCCACAGCTTCTCCGATGAGCACGCGTTCGCGAAACCAAACGACGAGCGCGCACTTCAGCTCATGGACCATGTCGCAATAAACCTCATGTCCGAGTTCAAAGACGTCGTCCTCGCCTTTGGCGAATCCGACGAGTTCAGGCAAGCAACCTTCTTCCGCGTCTTCGATCCGTCTCATCCTTCCGTCCAGCTTCCTCCTCCGGAAATCCACCCAATTGTACAATCGCCGCCATGCAAAGATCCTATCCACGCTCACGTCCTACTTTACCTCGTGCTACGTGTTCTATTGGCCTCGATATTTCCCGGACACACCGCTCCGCTACCCACCGTCCTTTGATGGCCGCATCGTCGTGTATCCAGACGCCCGTGCGATCCGCGACTACTTTTCGTGGAGACAAGTAGACAGTACGCAATTCTCCCTCTTGTCGTCGTCGGCGCGCTGAGCTGAGCTGCGCGTCAGCGTCGCAGCGCACGTCAATAACCTTTACAACACCGTCTTTTGGGCGCTCGTTCAACAGGGCGGGCAGACGACCACACAGGCGCACGCGACTTTGAGGGTGACGTCCCCTTCTCGCCCGTCTTACGCGACCATACGGCTGACTTGACTGAATCTAGGGAACTGTCTCCGCACAAAAGCATGACATACTGTTCCAGCGATTCAAGATCAACTACAACGATATTCCCGCCCGGTTCAGGAAGGGAAGCATGGTCGTGCGCGACAAGGTGAGATCGTGTCCACGGTCACGCCCCCTGCCCATCATGACCCCCTCCAGGTCAGCGAATCAGAGGGCGCGCCGGATATCGGCAATCAACCCGAGCCGGCTGCAGAGCCGGGCGAGCGCAACACGCCAAAGGCAACGATACGGGTATTGCATTGCGATATCATCGGTGACGAATTTTGGGACGCACGTACATATTTGCTTGCTCCATAGCCGTGCCGTTAAATACAAATGAACATTGTCTTGAGAATCGACGTCGTGCTGCGTTTATTTTGATATTCGATCTACATCATAAATATAAACCGCGGGGCACTTGTAAAGACACATCGGAGATGGAGATTTAAAGAAGCATACTCGTTGATGGTGCTTACGATTTTTTGTCATACTGCCATCAGATGAGGTCGTCAAGCGACGTCCAATTCAGCCACCCTCCTCAACGCCTCCTCGACAATCACTTCTGGAAATTCGTACTGAATCCAGTGTCCGGCGCCGGGGACCATGACAGGTCGAATGTGCGGGTAAGGAAGGATGTCTTCGACGGGGCAAAGCTTGTTGATCGCAGGATCGGCGACCACGACCGTCACCTTCCACTTGTCCGGTACGGCGTTAAAGTAGCCGAAGAAATACCACGGTCCGTTTTGCTGTACGGGCAGAAAACAAGAAAGCGCAAATCAAATCAAATCAGTACTGCGCCCGTGCGTCCCCAAAAAATATAGCAAAGCGACGGGGGCTCTTACGCTGAAGATGGCATGTATAGCGTCAATGGAACACAGACGCGTCCCAAGCTCCCTGTAAATGCAGTCTTGCGGCGTCCACAAGGGATTCTCGGTACCGTACTCTTTCGCCGATTTCACGTTCACGCACGATTCGGTCAGCTTGTCGTCGAGCCACGCGAGCTTCTTCTCATCGTCCTGCTGCATCGGCGGATCGACGAGGACGATCGCCGTTGGGTGGGACGGCGGAAGATGTGGAAAGAGGCTGAGCGCCGTGGCCGCGCCCCAAGAGTGACCGACGATGAGGGAGTACCGACGTGCGTCGAGGTAGGGACGGAGGTCGTTCACGACGGTGCTGAAGCGGTAGTCACCTGTTGCAGAAGTTCTGGATGTGTGCCCCACGAGATCGGGAGCGGTCACGAAGTAACCTGGCGACGTCGAGCACTAGGTACTATGGAAAGATATCGAATGGTGATCGAGTCGTACCTTGGGCAGCCAAGGAGGACGCGACGCGGTGCCACGTATGGGAGGACGAAGTTACTCCATGGAGCAACAGTGCATGTTTGGTGGCAGTGGGTGAGCCCCACGTCGTAGCGGAGAGGAAGCTGGTCATGATAGTGGGGTGTTGGGGAAACGTGTACTAGGCTCGGCGCTCATCGATATGATTCAAGCCTAAAATGGTCCCGCTCTGATGGGCACAGCGCCCGGGCATGGCGTGTGCCTTCAGAGGTCCGTTCTAGTACTAGGTGAATCTTATCAGAACTGCCCCTATCGCTACTACCACAGCCAAACCATTGCATATGAAGATAGTACTTAGATTACCGCAACCGCAGCCAGCATCGGTAAAACAAACTGGGCATTGGGATGGGAAAAACTCACTGACATTCGTGAGAAGTATCCTTACTAGGACCCTTGATTCCTCTCTTGGGTTCGAATTCAAGAGTTGTGATTGGACATTGAGCCCACAGAAGTGCCTTTAGCGACAACGGCACGAGAGGCTTTGCAGATTGGCACATGATGCACCATTCACCGGCACCCCTTACCATCTAGCCGATCTTGCCAATGAGCCAGATTTTCAACAGAAATATTCTCCATAAATCCCGAGCCGCACCAACGGCCCGAGTGCGGCTCGACATGGTGTCGGATGAAACTGCAACCGTCAATTTCAAGGTCAGCGAATCTGTTTAGTACGTTGTTCTCCAGCCTCTTTGCATTCGAAGACCGTATAGGCTAGTATAGAAGTTTCAATCGGCAGGCTACACAACTTCGTCCAACGACCTACTCACGACTCTGGATGGTACCGATGTCGAGTGTAGAATGGACAAGCATAACGGAAAGAAAACAAAGTGTACATACATTGTGTAGGCAACCTCAGTGAGGCTTCACCTATTTAAAACTTCAAGCCTTCTTGAGGCAGTTCAAGATTCTGCCGCAATGTGCGTCCGATCCACCGCCGGCGCAGTCGAAATGCACCAAACAGGTTAGAAGGCAGCTATGCATCGCCTGTCTCTTGATGGAATCCACGGCGTATTTGACTCGAGTCACTCGACCAACAATAAAAATAGACTAGTGCGTCCATTTGTTATAACCAACCTGATTACCTGAATACTCTGAATCAAGTATTGTTGCGGCCATCGGTGCGATAAAAGGGTTTGCATATAAATGCGTGTTTCTGGCCAGTGCCTCCCTAGCACCTACTCACCTCAACTTGAATCATGCGAACTTTCCTTGACTCGATCGGGGGGTTCTCGCCTGCGCTTTTTGTGCTCTTGCTGGTCACCGTTGCACGTTGTGCTCCTGCCCCATGCAACGGGAACGCAATCGTTCTAGACTCAGCACCTAGTTCTTCCACCGACGCTGCCGAATCACCAACCCCGACGGTGCCCTATGCTAGCGACAATCGCAACCAGATTCTCTGGACCCCAGATAGCAAGATCGTGCCGGAGCCTGTGCGAGGCAGTCTTGGTGCTCCCAGCCTCAATACTTACAACGTCCCTCTGGAATTGCAAAACGCGGATCTATTAGCACCCCCAACGACGGACAACGGTGATATGTGAGAAAGCCATCCTTTCTGGCTTTGCGAGGAGGTTTGAAATATGCTGACGTTGTGCTAGTCCGAACGTGAAGTGGCCAATGGCGCTCAGCCATACACGTCTGCAGACGGGCGGCTGGGCTAGGACCCAGAACGGTTTGTTTGTCTTGTCTCGTTTATGAATGCTTGAACGTTGACATCTGCGCACATGTGTAGTTGAAACGCTTCCTATCGCAACAGGTGAGTAGGTTGTTGCTTCCAAACATTTGGCACCATATAAGTCCTGTGTGGTAGAAATGGCGGGTGTCAATATGCGGCTCAAGGCGGGAGCGATACGGTTGGTTATACCAAATTTTATCATCTGGTCAACACTCACTCAAGGCATCTACTAACAGTGAACTTCATTGGCACAAGACTTCCGAAGTAAACTTTCTTACTTATCCTCCCATGACACCGACTGAGCGGTTCGTAGTGGGCGTATGTATTGAGCGGATATGTTCAGGTGACGTCCGTGAATCAAGATGGGAGGAATTTTGTTGGTAACGTGGTAAGTAATTGTATATCGGTTTCTCGATGTGGTTTCATATTTGCGTTCGTCTTGATAGGGACCTGGAGATCTGTGGTATTTTCCCCCCGGGATTCCCCATAGCTTGCAGGCGACGAATGAATCTGCCGAAGGCGCAGAATTCTTGCTGGTTAGTCCTGACTTGATGGCGTACCGAACACGAGCTGACACTCGTATCCAGGTCTTAGATTCTGGCGATTTTAGTGATGTTGACACGTTTTCAGTGAGTTCTGATTGTAACTGAATTACTTTACCGTGTTCATATGAGTCATGCAGCTTAGTGGCGAGTCCTTGGTCCATTGATCGTTCTGCCTGCCTGAATTATCACCCTTCAGATTGGTTAGCTCACGTACCAAAGGAAGTGATCGCGAAGAATTTCCAAACGAGCATTTCTGCGTTTAACAATATACCGTCCCGCGAACTTTACATTTTCCCTGCAGGTACGTTCTTAGAAAGTGTGGTCACTGTGTCAGGATGCCCACCAACAGCCTTATTTTGCATTCAGTTCCTCCAGTCACATCGAAACCACCTTCTGATCCTCGAGGAACAGTTCCTGATTCATTCACATATCTACTGTCGCAAGTACCAGTCACGCCGCTCAGTGGTGGAAGCGTAAAAATCGTGGATTCGACCACGTTCGCCGCTTCAACAACGATTGCGGCAGCGGAGATCGTCGTAGAGCCTGGTGCAATGCGGTAGGACTCTATGCCTGACTGTTACTGACCTACTGACAATACTTCATTACAGGGAATTGCACGTAGGTATGACATGGGTCGTTGCTCTATTATTTGCTCACACCTTCTTTATCAGTGGCATCCCACCCTAGACGAATGGGATTTCTTTTTGTAAGAGACTTCTCGTTTGCATGCTGAAGGTAACTTGACGAGAGAATCTGTAGAGAGGGCACTGCTCGCATGACGTTGTTCGCTGCGCAAGGCAATGCTAGAACGTGGGATTTCCAGGTAAGTATGACTCAGAATTGCTACTCTCGAACTTGCTCACTCAGTGATCGTTAGGCCGGAGATGTCGGTTATGTTCCTGCATTTTACGGCGAGTACAATTTCTCCGTGATCTGTCAGGGGAATTGACTGACTCTCTCGAAGGACATTACGTGGAGAACATCGGAAACACGACTCTAAAGTTCCTGGAGATATTCAAAACCGGTAAGTACCGTTTCACTGCGATCGAATGAATCTGTCTTAAAAATTTGATAATTTAGACGTGTATCAAGACGTCAGTTTAGGGCAGGTGAGGGAATTCGTGAACTTACTGGCGTTTGTGAGATACGGCCTCTGATTCTACATCACTAGTGGCTTGCTTTGACGCCACCTGCAATCGTGCAGGCGCAGCTTGGTCTGTCTGACGAGACGATGTCATTACTGAACAAGACCAAACAGTTTGTCATTGGGCCCGCATGGGGTTCATGATACTGTGCATCGGAAGGGTTACTGGATCAATAATCGACCGTGTAAGTTGTACGAGTACCGAAAGGATGTTATTCTTGTGATTATGTAAGGATTCTATGTAGTATCCCTTTTTAGTATCCCATGTCTTGGCATCACGTGAATTAAAATTTGTTGGTGCCTCCCCTAAATCACCAGTTGGAATCAATTTTTTTCCTTGCTGCTTTTCAACCCATTTCCCCGTACTTATGTTCTCTTCATCCACGTTGCAAACTTCTTAGGGAAGCTGGAGTCTTGATCGGTGAGTATCCCATCACTTGCTGTGTCCTTCATTTTGTACGATGAAAATACCTTTCACTCGGCGAGCGTCTGTGCAACATGACTGCGATGTGTCTTTATGTCATAGTTACCCTGATCCCTTTACTGTTTTCATCCCCACCGAACTACACTAACCCTATTTTTATAGACGATGCATGCTACTACAGACCGAAGCGCTGAACCTGGTGAGTCTACGTACCTTTCAAGACGAGACCCATTCTGCGGGATGAGCTTTTTATCTTTAAACTAGAGTTTCTGAGTGCCATACAGCACGATGCTCTCATCCTTTATCTGTCAATCCACTGATCCATTCTCTGTCTGAATCCATATGATAAATGAATGCTCACCACATTTTTCATAGTGACCTAATCGATCGTCGTCGTCGTTCGGGGATGCTAGCATCAAGGTAATACAAGTCTCCAAGTCACTTTTTATGCTTTCATATTTTGACTATGATGTATTATGGAGTTACCGCCCGAAGTCCCCCATAGAGGAACTTTTGACGACATTTCCTGGCTGTTTTTATACTTAAAACTCTGATTTCTTTCGTCGGTTCACCGGGATGATCACGAGACTGACTCGTCTACCATCCTTTGTTCCAGGTTCTCCTGTCATCTTTCGGTACTGAGGTGGCTTGAAACGTTCCAAGGTGAATATCCATGTCATCTGCATTGCTTTCACATGATGTTCTTTCACGACGGTCTTCGTAACTCTTATGCCGAAAAGGCCCGCCACAGCTCATAATTCGGGCACCCTTGCTGATCCTTCCTTCCTTCCATCTGTTTGTGAATCTTTATTGATGTTTCATGTATTTAGGACATTCCGTTTACTCTATGTGGATGCTTTCTGCCTGCAAGGTGAGCATGGTTTTGCGTATTCCCTGAGCCGGATCATCACTATGAGATGAACTGTCCAAACAATAATCAACTAGAAGCTGTTGCTGAGCTTCGGCGTAGATTAGAAAGACCACTTCTGATATCATTTTGGAATTGTTTTCTTTTCTGAACTGATATTCATTTTCGGTAGTTATTGGGATCGCGGTGAATTGTACCCGGTTCGGATGCCAACGTTCAAGCGGGTCCAGTGATAATGTGGGTTGTTACAGTATGTACGCCCTTTTCGATCGCGTATCTAAGGATGCAAACAATTGAGAAATGCCAACATGATAGCCCACTGTCAAGCTTGAACAATGTATGAGTGCATGATCTGCGACTGTGACGCACAAGTGCGGTCGCAATGGAACGAGCGACGAGGAAAAGCCTGACGGTCAACCTATCAGGCAACTGCTGGGGTGGGGAATTGAACCCTGACGAGGTCTACCCGAGTATACAAACGAGCGCATTGCGCAAAGAGCCGAATATCGGGTCTGTCGAGTGCCCCCTCGATGATAAGCATGGGGATGGCGTGTCTCCTCTCATCTTCGTTGCGTATCCAATCAAGCAGGACGCGCAGGGTTTCTTGGCGCGGATGACGAAGCGTAACGGTGCGCAGTCGATTCCAGTATGCGAAGCGGGCGGCGCAGGTGCAATCGCAAGCCGCTCTATCCGATCCTGATCCTGATGCCGATCTGGCCCATGTTCCTCCTGACCTTGACCCTAATCCTGTAGTCTCCACTGGCCCTACGCCCATGCCTACGCCCGCGGTGGTAATCACCGCTGTCCTTATGTCAAGGCACGATCCGGCACAGGCGCGCAAGACTAGCGGGAAGAATCCAACGTCGACGCCTCCGAGGGTGACATGCGTCGTATTTGGAAACGCGTGTATGAACGCGAGGGCTGTCCCCGCGTTCGACGCGTTGTGTAGGACCAGAGTCTCGACGTACGGAAAACGTGGACGTCGTATTTTCGTGGACTGCTCCGTCGCTGACGTGGATGACGACGAAGAGGACTGGGGCACATCCACGAACAATCGCTCGATGATGTTCTGCCCCGACATCTTTGAATCCGGAAAGACTAGTTCGAAATGTCGCAGCGCAGGCGCGTTGATAGCGGAGATGGTGTGTTGGAGATAACGCGGTTTCAGCATGCCTGGATGGAGCACGAGCGTGTGGAGGTATGGAAGGTGGACCGTCGCAGCACTGGAGATGGCCCTCCCGTCCTGGCCCTGCGGATCTCCGACTGGATCGGTACGGAAACGAAGAGGCTGCCCATGGAGTACAAGCGTCGTCAGATTTGAAATGGCACTTAGCATCGCACGAAAGGCACTGAAATCGATCATGATCCGGTAGGACCGGGCGTCGTTGCTGTACCGCCTCAACGTCAAGGACGACAGTCTCGCAAAGCTCTGCGTCGCACGTGCGTGTATGCCGCCCAAATCTCCCGTCAGCATGAAGTTCTCTGCGTCGAGAGATTTGAGCGCGCATGGGGACAAGGCCTGGTTGGGAGGATGAAGTTGCGTCGTGGTGGCCGTTTCCATCAGGAAGGAGACGGAACATGTCTGTCCCGGCCGCAGCGCACGGAATTTGAAGTGTTTCAATCCAGAAAAGTGACGGACGTGAGCCAGTTTGAGGGTGAGGTGAGAGAGATGGGTGTCGCACAGTCCTGCGATCGACAGGCTGCGCCAGCGCCCGGCCGAGTCGAGCATGGTCTCCAGCGCGGCGTCGAACCGCTGAAAGTCTCTCCTGTCTTTCCAACCAAAGATTTCGACATCGAGCGCTCTCGACCCTCTGGTTTTGTACAGCTCCAGCATGCTGGGAACGACACCCGGAGTGACGCAGACGCGCCGCCACAAGCGGGGAGAATGTATCGCGAGCTCCCGCCATCGACGGGAGACCTTGGAGATGGTGAACTCTGCACGCTGGTCCGCCCCCGAATCTTGACCGGCTACCGCCTCCTCAAAGACCGCCAACAGCATCTCGTTTGGGAGCCTCGAGATTGGCGCCAAAAAGTTCTGCATTTCGTTGGCTTTGTTGATCTTGGCGTACAGCTGCGCGTATACTTGCTCGAGGGAAGACTGGTACCGATGGATTTCACGCTGGAAACGGTGCTCGGTATCTCTGAGTCTCCTGATCTCGCTATGGAGGCCTGCCAGGGTCTGGGCGGCGGAGAGATTTTGGTGGTAGATTGTCGTTGGGTAGCACGGGAGTGGCTCCTAGAAATGGGTCATGTGCATTTGCGTTCGAGTCAGCAAGGACGAGGTGCAACCCTGCGTATAAGGTGGAAAAACCCTACATGACGTCTGACCGAAGAATATGCCGTTGTCGAAAACGTTGTCGTCGTCATCGTTGTCGGATGATACTGCATGACAGAGCTAACTGAGGGGTGGATGGAAAACGTTGTTGGTGGGTGGTGACGAGAGACGGGGGAAAGGAGGAGAGTGTCAGTGACCCACGACGCGTCAGGAGTCGCAGGGGTGGAAAAAACTTAAATATGCCAGGTTGCCGCATGTCTTTTGGCACCGGCACGTCTTTTGGCTGGACAAAAAAACGCTCAAAGCCAGCGGCACCTGCCGTGTTGCGCGGTTCGTCCCGTGTGTGTACGTCGAGCCCCTGGCGCACCGAATATATGAACACGGCAGCGGGAGAATGGAGGGGCTTCCAAGGTCCGGGGGGAGCTATACCCCCTGGTAGCCCCTACATGATATCATATATGAGGGACGACGCCCGGGTCGAATGGATACACAATCGATCTCCGTCGCGCAGTCAGTTCCCGCGCAACGTCGGAAATGAAAAGCGGCGTGATGAGTTGAAGAAGGTGCTGAATGATGACGAGGAAGCGTGGTGCGAGGGTGCTGACGTGACCGTAGAACCCACGTATGTACAAGTATTTCGCATCCGATCCGTGTGGCGGATATGATGGGCGTCAGAGGTACAGTTTGGAGCCGGTTACGCCAGTGGGCCCAGCCTACCTTCCTAATAAGTGAGGAAGGCGTGGCTATGGCGCTCCGCGATCGGGCCAATTTGGGGATATGACGGACTAGGAGTGCACCCCATTGGCTCGGAGATGCAAAACCAGCCAGCATCCGGGTGGGCAAACTTAGGTTCGAACAATGAACGTGTCGAACCGTACCACACGCGAAATTATCGTCCGATCAGGAGGTGGGGGGAGGGGTTTGTCATCTATTCCTCGTGCAAGTCGAGGCTCGAGGGGGCAGGCTTCTATCAATTGCGTTGATGAACTGATGGATAGGCCTCGGGCAGGCTGGCGAGTCAGGGCTCTGGGCCGTATGTCGTATAAATGTAGAAACCAAGTGACGAACAAAAAGGAATCACGATCGCGCCGATCACTGGTGGGAGCGTGGCATCTGAAGCAGGAAAATGTTGACAGGTTGACGGGCCGGTCATGGATCGGGAAATATAATCGAGGCGTGCAGTATGCCTCAGTCACAGTGCCGAATAGGGGTTCAATGACGACGAGGTGGAGGCGATTCTTCTGCTAGGGTGCATTCTGGAAGAAATGCTCGGACCTCTGGTAGGAGCGCCAAGTAGGACGATTGTATACTGGAGAAGGCAGACAGGCGAGGCTAGAGTGTGGTAGAACTCGCATAGGAGGTGCGGTGAATTGTACAGGTTGCTCTCGGAGGACGGTGGAGCTACCGGAACGGCGAGTCAAGAGGCATTATTATTCACCCAGCATTCATTGGTATAATGGAGAGATGAACCTCGAGCATCGGGAGCGCAGCACCAACGCATCGCTCGGAGAGATCGTCACATCGAGTAGCGCGACTGCCAGAAGGAGGGTACTGCCTGCACAATGCTCGAAGCCGAAATAAAAGGCGCTGGGATGGTGACCGTCGGGCTTGGACAGGATAAAAGGAAAGATGCTGCATGTATGCGTACGATCGCACTCCGCTTGGTCCGAGAGTGAATTTGTTTGTAACCGAGAGTAAGAGGTTCGTCGACGGTTGCTCCTTCATGTCTTCAAGGCTCCACTTGCGCAGGTACGATGACGCAGTGTCAATGGGAGACGCATACCAATGGCATCTGAAGGCGTCTAAATAGCATACTTGCGACCCCGCGACTCAAATGGAACTCACCAAAGTAAGTAGTTTCGCAGAGAGATGGAAAAAAAAGGCACGTTGGGGATACTTATGTGACCTGGCTTCTCCGGATATTAGTATACGGCGCAGCGTGCACGTTGTAACCATACTACCTAGGCTTCTTTGCCTCGAGGACTGTGACGTTCTTGACACGACACATGTTGGGGAACGTGGATAGTCCAGACGCGGTGCGCGTATCGGAACTGATTTATCAATGGGCGGTTTCCTCAACACGACTGGACGCGGCTTAAGAGAAGGAAAGACCAGACTTGCGAGAGAGCGTGCAGGGAGTCGGTTAGCAAGAGCGATATACCATTATTATGATCGGACATTCAAAACAAAGAACAACCTTCCTTCCTTGTCTAACCACATACTTACGCATTGACGATGTCACAGAACAGCAGCAAGTCTAGAGAATATACCCACACCAACGCTGGCACCAACGATTAGGTGAGTGGCAGAGTCCGTGTCGTCTGCGCGTACGATCACTGAACTTTCGCCACCCGCCATCAACAGGGCAATCATTTTTGTTCTCGCGACTACGGTAACGGAGATACTGGTTTTCACTACGCTAACCGGCGCGTAGTGGCATACCTACGATCACTGGTGTGACTTCTGAAAAGTTGATGGCGTTGTCAGCGATGGGAGTTACTACTACCAGAACCCCGATGGCTCGAAATACTACAACGATGGTAAAGGATACGCTGAGTACACCTCTCCAAATGGAACCACGCACAAATCGTCCAAGTAACTGGAGTTGCGGATTTCCAGAAAGTGGAGTTCGCAACCTGATACCGTCAGAAATATTGCAGCTTTGTACGTTATGAGATGACCAGTGTTTTATGTAGACACCGGGCATCAACGGTCAGCGTCTATTGATCTCACACATCAATCTATTATCCATCCACTGATCTCGCATATTTCAAAGGGAAATAATCACTTGGATCGAATGGAATGCAAGTAAATGTCTATTCTACCTCAGATTGACAGTGGCCTGTCGGGCTATTGCGCAAATGAGTTTGCCACGCGCTTTTCAACACTATTCGTGTCTTGGGTGCCTAGTCTCCAATCCAGATACCATCTGGTAATCGTTCGGAAATGGAACCCGGGTTGTGTTCGTTGCATGTCAACGATCACTTTGCGTTCCATCAACTTATGACGTTCTCGAAACGCCGCCGCATTTGATGTGAATGATGTGCACACGCTGGGATAGCATAAGAGTGCCCAAACTTATCGTCGCAGTGCGACGCCTTTTTCATAAATCAAACTGCGATGATTGACCAATTGTTTCAGTCTCAAGTACTGTCTCGACTCATCCGATTGACGAAATGCTTCACGCGAGGTTTCTAGTCACTAAATCCAGCTCTTCTTTCCCAATTGGCCTATCTCGACTGGACTTCCCTCTCTTTCTCAACTTCGGGTCGTTCCCCGCATCGTAAACAGGAGCCCTTCGACGAGGACCGATGGTGTCGGAGAGTTGTGGAGGGCCGCCCATGGAATTGACAAAGACTTTTTTTTTTCCGCACGTCAATCAGGCAATTGTCGTTGATCGCCAAGCACTGGACGACTGCCTACCCGGTCACCACAAGCGATGGAGCTCACTAAGTTAGCTTGCCACTCATCTCCGGCGTCATTACAACCATCATAACCTTGCAAGGCTCTAGTATTTACACCGTGTGTTCTCGCGAGAATTAAAAGAATGGAGAGCCAAGAGGCACATCAAGACCACGAAGACCATCGCTCGACCATCCTCCATCGGTTGAATGGAGTGGAACCGCGAGCATCAAGCCAATCCACCGCTCGAAGCGATCGTCTATGAGCAAGCGCGACACGTAAACAATTACGGTGGTGGTGGAGATGCTACCAAAGGTAGACAGGGGTGATTGTAAGGTAATGATCTGTGGAAGGGATGTTAGATGTCGTCTGCCAACGGAATGCATGTCAACGCTGGAATGGTCGGGGTTAGCGACTGGCTTGGACAGGACAGGAGGAAAGAAGCCGACTGATTCATGAACCTAGTAATTAGTATCGTTGGAGCTCAAGCAGAGTGAATCCGCGAACGAAGGAGCGGACGAGTACCGTCTTCGAATCAGGACGTCGCCTCAAGTTCGAGTATTGTGGCCACTGGAACACATTTTACAGTCTAGAAAAGATTGACCTTGTCAGTCGGAGACGTGATACTACCAATAGGACTTGAAGATACCAAAGCTGTAGAGTTGCGGTCACGGGGCTCAAATGGAACGCATAGCTTTGGGAGACACGAGGGGAGAAAGGCACGTTTGGGGCGTTTACAAGGCCTGACTATTAGATAACGCAGAGGACACGATGTAATCATACCACCCGGGCTTCTTTACCTCGCGGACGTCGACGTTCTTCGTGATATGTGATAACTGGTACTGAGACCTGGCCTCTTTTTGTGTACTGAGGACACAAGGTGCCCTCAGGGAATGGACTGATAGGTAGATAGTTCATTCCGCCTACGCAGTGCGCGTGCTGATACTAGTTCGTCAAAGAGCACTTCGCATGGCTGATTCGGAAGAGATAGAAGGTCGGCACGGTCGGCAATCCAAAAAAAAGAAAAATAATGAGAGAATATAAAATCAGCTCGAGGTCGCCCCTCTGTGGCTCTTCATTCTCTTCCTCCTTATCCAACCACGCACACAATATCAACAATGCCGAATAACAGTAGCAAGTCTGGTGACTACAGCTACACTGGCTCTGGAACCAACAGTCAGGTAAGTTGTTCGTCGCGTCTCTTTGTCCGCACGGTCGCTCACCTGCATCGACAGGGCAATCACTATTGTTCTCGCGACTACGGTGATTCTGGAAGTGGTTATCACTACTCTAACTCGTGCGTAATCGTTCACTACGCTTCGGGTCCGCGGTTGATGACTTTTGCTAGCAACGGGAGCTACTACTACAGTAACCCCAACGGATCGAACTACTACAACAGTGGTAGTGGATACTCTCAGTACACGTCTCCTAGCGGAAGCACGCACAAGTCTTCTGGCTCGTCCAAGTAGTTGTCTCGTTTTTGTCACTACGTAAAAGGATCATGTGAATTGGTCGACAAAGGAATTCCGAGTCATTGTGATGACATCATACTTAGTGCAAGACATTCTCAATTTCTCACCCCTCGGAGGTCTGATTGAATCGCCGATCTCATGTTCAAGGTTTGTGTTATTCTCAGAAACACCTCCGCAATGACAACAAACGTGCGATCGGCAATCTGGAGCCGTCATCTAGCCAGATTCTCGAACTTTCCTCGTCCTCTGCAGCGCATACAACCTCCGTGTAAGGTGCGGAATGCATTTTCCCTCGCCAATTCCAAGGGTGGTCCCGTCAAACCTGACTCCATGCCCACTCAACTCTCTGTCCTCATCGGTCCAGTCCAAGGGCTCCTCTTTTTGAATGTCCCCATTGTCTACATCGTTACCCTCGCCTCCTGCGGGATGCGGCAGCCAGCATGGATGAATGCACTCACATTGCCCGTGGAAGGCGCGTGGACAAACGCAACAAGGGTGCTCGCGTGTGTCGCGGACTTGGTCTTGCAGTGTCTTACGGACCAAGCGTTTGAACATCTCGATGACCAATTCCATCCTCTCGGGGTGCGTATATGCGCTCTGGGTGTTGAGTCTGACAAGGGTAAATAGCGTCGCGAGAAAGGAAGGGTCGTTTATACGTACGCCTATCGCTCTCTTTGACGACGTTTGGATAGCAATATGATACTACAATTCCTCTTCTTTGCTCTCATGTTCTGGTCTTACGCACCACTGTTGATGATCCTCCCCACCATGATCGTATTCAAGATTTTAATGGAGGTGATTCCTTATTGATAAAGTGCGCGTGTACTAACTGGACAGGAGGAGGCCATTCAGCGAGACGAGGCAACGAGGGAGGAGTATCGCGCATACATGGAGAGGGTATATATCCATATGTTTGGTAAACTAGAATACGGTTGTTTACTATTGTTTGAACCTTTTCATTCTCTTCCTACTACTCCCACAAAATGTCAGGTCGACCTGCTGGAAAGCCGGACCTCTCTGGGTACAACTACGGCGCAATCTCCTCGCTCGTCCTCACTGCAGATCGCTCAGCCCTTCCACGACGTGACAAAGAACCGGATGGCGCACCAACTTCTCTCGCAGGTCGAATAGACCCAAGGGAAATGGGCTCACGCGTACAACGGGCAGCACCAAAAGACATTGAAAAGAAGAAGAAAAAAGCTGGAGACGCCGGCAGACACGACGCCCTCGAAAAAGCCGCGTCGACGAAGCGTCGTACAGAAGCTGGCTTTGGGTTTGCCGACATCATCGAGGCGACCCAGGACGTCGAAGGCTTGACCTACAGACCGCGCACCGCAGAGACGCGAGAGGTTTACGAGCTCATGCTATCAGCCGTCCACCAGACCCTCGGTGACCAGGCTCACGACATCGTTCGTAGTGCCACGGACACCGTCCTCGAGACCCTCAAGAACGAAAACATGAAAGACTTTGACAAGAAAAAGGAGATCGAGGATATTCTGGGTGGTCTTTCAAACGACACATTCTCCCAACTGGTCACTTTGTCCAAGAAAATAACCGACTACGGTGCCGAGGACGAGGAAATGGCCGACCCGGACATGGAACGGAAGGACGCAGAGATTGACGAAGAAATCGGTGTTGCGGTTGTCTTTGATGAGGAAGAGCAAGAGGAAGAAGACGAGGAAGGCTACGAAATCCGCGACGAGTCCGACGAAGACGATGAGGAAGGCGACGAGGAAGCAAAAGAAGCAGGCGAAGGAGAGGAGGACACCGGTGCCGACGAGCTCATCATCGGTGGGTCTTCCGCCGCCTCTCAAGCAGGGAAAGCCAAATTAGACAAGGACGTCGTTTCCCCGCACACCATCGACGGCTTCTGGGTACAGCGCCAGATATCTGAAGTCTATTCCGACCCAGTCACCGCTGCGGACAAAGCCGCCTCAGTACTCTCCATCCTCGCTTCAGAATCGAGCTTGCGCGACTGCGAGAACCAACTGATGGAACTGTTCGAGTACCAGAGCTTCCACGTCATCACAAAGTTCTTGAAGAACAGGGACGTCATAGTTTGGTGTACCAAGTTGATGCGGAGCGATGCAGATGAACGGGTGAACGTGGAAGTAGCGATGCGGGAGAAGGGCGTTGGGTGGATTCTGAGGGAGCTGGCCGGAGACCGACAGGCTAAGAAAACATCCCACGACGATGCAATGGACGTGGACGTCAAAGTAGCCGCTGCAACGGTACCCAAGACAGCGACACTTGCACCGGGTTCTACAGTCCAACCGAAGGCGACCGTTGACCTCGAGAGCATGGCATTCAGTCAAGGGGGCCACTTGATGTCGAATAAAAAGTGCAAGCTTCCCGAGGGGTCTTTCAAGCGTTCCCGGAAGGGCTTTGAGGAGATTCACGTCCCTGCTCCCAAGAAGCACGTCGGCAGTGATGATGAGCTTGTTCCTATAACCAAGCTACCCGAGTGGGCACGGGCCGCGTTCACGGTTCCAAAGCTTAATCGGGTTCAGAGCAAGTTGTTTCCTGTCGCATTTGGCACAGACGAACCAATACTTCTATGTGCACCGACGGGTGCTGGCAAGGTAAGCTGAATAATCGTATCTTAAAAATCCTTGCTCATACGGTGGACCCAGACCAACGTTGCAATGATGACCATCCTGAACGAGCTGGCAAAGTACAGAGATGAAGATACTGGCGAATTCGCGCTCGACCAGTTCAAGATAGTCTATATTGCTCCTATGAAAGCCCTCGTACAAGAGATGGTCGGCAACTTTACTTCACGTCTTACTTCCGCCTTTGGGATCAAAATCGGTGAGCTGACCGGCGATTCTCAAATGACGAAGCAGCAAATCTCCGAAACCCAAATTATCGTGACGACGCCAGAAAAGTGGGATGTCATTACTCGCAAGAGCACGGATACCAGCTACACGAACCTTGTCCGCCTCGTGATTATCGACGAGATCCACCTGTTGCATGACGAGCGCGGTCCCGTCTTGGAAAGCGTTGTCGCGCGAACAATCCGGAGAATGGAGCAGACGGGTGACTATGTCCGACTCGTTGGCTTGTCCGCAACGTTGCCGAATTATCAAGATGTGGCGACTTTCCTCCGCGTGGACGAGTCGAAAGGGCTCTTTTATTTCGACGCTTCCTACCGTCCGTGCGGACTTCAACAACAATTCATCGGGGTCACTGAGAAGAAGGCGATCAAACGATTCCAGGTCATGAACGAAGTCTGCTACGAAAAGCTCCTTGATCAAGCGGGAAAAAACCAAACTCTCGTCTTTGTCCATTCTCGCAAGGAAACCGCCAAGACTGCTCGCTTCATACGTGACATGGCCATCGAAAAGGAGTCGATCACGCAGTTCGTGCGACCCGACTCAGCCACTCGGGAGATTCTTACAGAGGAGGCCGGGAACGTCAAGGATACAAATTTGAGGGACCTGCTGCCTTTCGGATTTGCGATCCATCACGCAGGGATGTCAAGGGAGGACAGGACTCTGGTGGAGGAGCTTTTTGCCGATGGTTCTGTACAGGTTTTGGTGTGCACAGCGACTCTCGCGTGGGGTGTCAACCTTCCGGCGCACACTGTCATCATCAAAGGGACGCAGATTTACAATCCCGAGAAGGGCCGGTGGGTTGAGTTATCTTCTCAAGATGTCCTTCAGATGCTCGGACGCGCCGGACGACCGCAATACGACACCTACGGCGAAGGAATCATCATCACGAATCACTCGGAGCTCCAGTATTACCTCTCGCTCTTGAACCAGCAACTACCGATCGAGTCCCAGTTCGTCTCCAAATTGGCGGACAATTTGAACGCAGAGATCGTACTTGGGACGGTCAGGAACCGCGACGAAGCGGTGCAGTGGTTGGGGTACACGTATTTGTGAGTGTTCTTGTCATGATTGGCGACTGTTCTCTGACCGACTTTCTCAGGTATGTGCGCATGCTCAAGTCCCCTGGGTTATACGGGGTCGGAGTCGACTACCAAGAGGACGACGACGGCTTGATTCAGAAACGCGCCGACATCGTTCATTCGGCTGCAGCGCTCCTTGAGAAGTGCCACCTCGTCAAGTACGAGCGGTCTTCTGGTCGATTCCAGAGCACGGAACTCGGTCGCATCGCATCGCACTACTATGTGACGCACAATTCGATGGCGACGTACAATCAACATCTGCGGCCTACGATGTCAACGCTGGAGTTGTTCCGAGTCTTCGCCCTCTCGAACGAGTTCAAGTTGCTTCCCGTGAGTAATTGGTAAAATTTCCAGTTTGATTACTTTTCTGACAGCAATTTTCAAGGTACGACAAGATGAGAAGCTCGAGCTTGCAAAGTTGCTGGAACGCGTGCCTATTCCCGTCAAGGAGAGCGTCGACGAGCCCGCTGCTAAGATCAACGTGCTTTTGCAGGCGTACATATCCCAACTGAAGCTCGATGGTGTGTCTCTCGAATCTCGTCAATAACCCGTGACCGTGGATTAATTTCTATTTAGGATTTGCGTTGGTCGCGGACATGGTGTTCGTGCAGCAGTCGGCTGGGCGTATTCTACGTGCCATGTTTGAGATTTGTCTGAAGCGAGGGTGGGCTGTGCCAGCTCGGGCGTGTCTTGCGTTGTGCAAGATGGTAGAACGACGAATGTAAGTGTAGGTTTTGTGCTTGACGTTGCTCATACTTATTTGATCAAACCAGGTGGGGCTCGATGACACCGCTTCGTCAGTTCAAGGGCGTACCCCAGGAAGTCATTAGAAAGGCTGAAGGCAAACAATTCGTGCGTATACAAGACGTTGCTGAATGACGTGCTAACGTTATTCTAGCCATGGTACCGTTACTTTGATTTGAACCCACCCGAGCTTGGAGAGCTTATCGGTATCCCTAACGCCGGCCGCCTCGTTCACCGGCTCGTCCATAATTTCCCCAAACTCCAGTAAGTGTTTGTTTTCGTGCGATTGCGAGCTATCGTGACCCACGTTCCCAGACTACAAGCGCAAGTACAACCGATCACGCGTTCCCTCCTTCGAATCGATCTATCCATTCTTCCCGATTTCCGCTGGGACGAGAAGATCCATGGCACTGCCGAGACGTTCTTCATTCTGGTAGAGGATGTTGATGGCGAGATTATTCTCTTTCACGATTCGTTCGTCCTCCGTCAGCGGTACGCAGAAGACGAGCACAACGTCACCATCACAGTCCCGATGTTCGAGCCCGTACCTCCCAACTACTACATCTCCGTCGTATCGGATAGGTGGTTGCACGCGGAGACGAGGCTTCCCATTTCTTTCAAGCATCTTATTCTCCCTGAGAAGTTCCCAATTCCAACACCCCTCCTCGACCTCCAGCCTTTGCCGCTCTCCGCGTTGCACAACAAGGAGTTCGAGGCAATGTATTCGAACACGATTCAAACGTTTAACAAGATCCAGACGCAAGTGTTCCAAGCCCTGTATACGTCTGACGAAAACATATTCGTCGGTGCACCGACGGGGAGTGGAAAGACGATCTGCGCTGAATTCGCATTGCTCAAGCTATGGAACAAGCGGGACAACTCGAGAGCTGTTTGCGTTGAGCCGTATCAGGAGATGGTAGACCAGCGTGTTACGGAGTGGCGTCGCAAGTTCAAGGATGTGCAGGGCGGGAAGGAGATTGTGAGCCTGACGGGGGAGACGAGCGCGGACCTGCGCTTGCTCGAGAAAGGCGATGTCATCGTGTGTACGCCTAGCCAAGTGAGTGGACGGAAGGGAACTTGATGCTTGTTTCGTAACTCATTTGTTTCGACAGTGGGACGTTCTGTCACGCAGGTGGCGTCAGAGGAAGAACGTGCAGACGATCGCCCTTCTAATCGCGGATGAAATTCAACTCGTCGGTGGAGAAGTTGGTCCGACATACGAGGTGATCATCTCCCGGACGCGATATGTATCCGCGCAGACCGAGATCAAGACCCGCGTTGTTGCCTTGGGCGTATCGCTCGCGAATGCCCGAGATCTCGGGGAGTGGATAGGCGCCCCGTCGCATGCCATCTTCAACTTTTCGCCGAGGTAAGTGTGTCTGGGGGGGCGGTCTGTAGGTCGCTCACTATCTGTCCAGTTCGCGACCGCTCGATATGGACATCCACCTTCAAAGTTTCACCATCCCTCACTACCCCTCCTTGATGATTGCCATGTCGAAGCCGGCATACCTTGCCATTGTGGAGTATGCTCCAACGAGGCCTGTCATCGTCTTTGTTTCTTCCCGGCGCCAATGCCGTCTCACCGTAGACGATCTTTTGCTGCACTGTGCCGCCGACAACGAGCCCGATCGGTTCCTCAATATCGACGAAGCGGATTTGCAGCCGCACATCGACCACATCAGCGACCAGGGACTCGCCGAGTGTCTCAAGCACGGTATTGGGTATTACCACAAGGCACTCGACAAACAGGACAAGATTATCGTCGAACGCTTGTTCGAGTCCGGTGCTATCCAAGTCCTGGTGGCTTCAAAAGTACGTCTTTTTTGTGAGCCGTCTTGAACTGGACTAACTCGGAGCGAACGGTTAGGATACGGCGTGGAGTCTACCGGTAGCTAGTTATATGGTCATCATCATGGGCGTCCAGTTCTTCGAGGGCAAGGAACACCGATACATTGACTACCCCGTCATGGATGTACTGCAAATGATGGGCAGGGCTTGTCGTCCGAGGGAGGACGAGCGCAGTCGGTGCGTGCTGATGTGCCAGCAGACGCGCAAGGACTTTTACAAAAAGTTCTTGTCGGAGGGGTTGCCGATCGAGTCGCACTTGCCGACCCATCTCCTTCATGATTATTTCTTGGCCGAGATCGCGGTGAAGACGATCGAGAACAAGCAAGACGCGATGGTGAGTGTCAATGTCGCGATTGTATTGCATGTAGTGGTGTTTACGAGCGTTGCAGGATATCTTGACGTGGTCGTACTTTTACCGCCGGATGACGCAGAACCCCAACTACTACAATCTGCACAACGTCAGCCATCAAGCACTGTCGGATCACTTGTCGGAACTGGTCGAGAACACGTTGCAGGATCTCGTGAATTCGAAATGTATTGCGATCGGTGAGTTTATACGTGTGTGGTATGGCTCGTTTGACTTGATTGATGAACGCATGTACAGAGGACGAGATGGATATATCTGCGCTCAACCTCGGCATGATAGCCGCATACTACAATATTTCCTGTAGGTGTTCGTTTTTCTTCGTTTTGAACTTGTCGCTGACGGTCTCTGTAGATGTCACCGTCGAGGTCTACACGCTTTCGTTGAAGGAGCGCACGAAACTCAAAGGCTTGCTGGAAGTCGTCTCGTCGTCTGCCGAGTTCGAAGCCATCCCGATCCGCCGCCACGAAGACGTCATTCTCCGTCGGATTTACGATCGTCTACCTGTCAAGCTCGAGAAGGCCGATTTCGAGGTACCGCATTTCAAGACGTTCCTCCTTCTTCAGGCACATTTTTCGCGCATTCAGCTACCGCCCGACCTCGCTGCCGACCAAGTGCTTGTCCTCGAGAAGGTGCTGAATTTACTGTCGGCCTGCGTGGACGTCATGTCGTCGAATGCATGGCTGAACGCGCTCGGAGCGATGGATTTGTCGCAGATGTGCGTGCAAGCGATGTGGGAGACGGATTCACCGTTGAAACAGATACCGCATTTCGAGCCCGAGGTACGTCTCTAAAATGGTTTTTGATCATGTCATGCACAGCTCATCACTCGTCTAGGTCATCAAGCGGTGCAAGGCTGCAGGTGTCGAATCCGTGTACGACATTATGGAGATGGAAGACGACCGGCGAAACAAGTTACTGCAGATGGACGTGAGACAAATGTGCGTACAATATCAGTCCCACGTCTACTTGTGCTGAGTCTTTCGTTTGTGGAATCACAGGCGGGACGTTGCCAAGTTCGTCAATTCTTACCCAACACTCGACGTTTCGTACGAGCTTGTCAAGGGCGAGTACACCGCTGGTTCTCCCATCACGCTGAAGGTCGCGCTTTCGCGGGACGTCGACGAGGACGATCCGGACGATCAGATCGTGGTCGCGCCGTTTTTCCCGGTGAAGAAACTTGCCAACTGGTGGCTCGTCGTCGGGGAGCCGAGCACGCGCCAGCTGCACGTGATCAAGCGTGTGACCGTCAGCAAAAACCTGTCTGTGAAGCTCGAGTTTACGCTGCCCAAGGGCACGCACGCGCTCAAGCTGTACGTGATCTGCGATTCGTACGTTGCTGCAGATCACGACTTGAGTCTGGACGCAATCGAGGTGGCGGAGGGAGAGGATAGCGATAGCGATGAGGAGGAGGATGGGAGTGATGGGAGTGATGTGGCGATGGAGGAGTGAGCGTGTATGTTTTTTGGTGTATTTCTTTTATCTCTTTGTATTATTGTTGTGATTATTGTTTGCTTACTCGCCAGAGTGGAGGGTGAGCTTGATGTTGAATATTTCTGGAGTGGTCACTGGCCGATCATTTGATCGCCATAGGTAACCCTGGCCCTGGATCATTGAATTCTATCTGGGCCTAAATTCAGAACATATAACTTCCCTCTCACCAGATTGGACGTGTCCACGCGGACGTTGAATAATTAAGCGTGCGGCCGGCTAGGATTGTCCGAGTCACGGACGTTGCTTCGAGTCTCAAATTTCAGGTGGTCGAAATGTCCAATACCAACATGAGCGCTAAGGACAATCAATCCTGGATGGTGCTTTCCATGATCCATTATCATTATTATCATTCCATTCGATCAGCTTATCTATGCCTTGTATTGTCATGGGTAGATGAGTCTCAATTGGCATATAGTAGTAGGGTGCAAAACAAGAATGAAATAGACTACTTGTAGAGTACCATGGTATGATCAATTCTTCCAACAGGATATCCAGGATTCTCCCAACAAAGATCTATCAATATCAGGAGGTTGATATGTTTGAGTGGGAGATATGACCAAGGAGTGAACAGGAAGACAAAAGTGAGACCTATTCCAAGGAGAAATCCAAGCAAAAAGGTTCTTGTTGCCAGATTCAATCCAGCCATCTCTCTCATTTGAACTCCCAAAAGAAATATGATGCTGTATCTTCAATACTTTGATGGACTTGTCTGAGGATCCAGAGACAATATGGGTACCATCAGGTGAATAACCAACAGAGTAGATAGAGCCACCATGCCCAAGGAATGGACCTGCCACAAGCTGACCACTAATTGCATTCCAAGCTCTAATGGTGCTGTCCCCAGAACCAGAAACAATGTGTACCCCATCAGGAGAATAGTGAACAGATGAAACTGATTGTGTGTGTCCCTGTAATGGCCCTATCACAAGCTGACCACTGGTTGCATTCCAAACTATGATGGTCATGTCTCCAGAACCAGAGACAATGTGGGTTCCATCTGGTGAATAGGCAACAGAGTAGACTCTATCTGTGTGTCCCTTGAAGGGGCCTGCCACAAGCTGACCACTGGTGGAATCCCAAACTCTAATGGTGTTGTCCCAAGAGCCAGAAACAATGTGAATCCCATCAGGTGAATATGCAACAGAGGAGACTGTGTGTGTATGTCCCTGGAATGGTCCTACCACAAGCTGGCCACTGGCTGCATTCCAAACTCTAATTGTGTTGTCATCAGAACCAGAGACAATGTGCCTTCCATTTGGTGAATAAGCAATCAAGTTGATATCATCTGCATGTCCTTGGAATGGACCTGCCACAAGCTGACCACTAGTGGAATCCCAAACCCTAATGGTGTTGTCCTCAGAACCAGAAGCAATGTGGGTCCCATCAGGTGAATAGGTAACAGAGTAGACTGGGCCTGTATGTCCCTGGAATGGGCCTGCCACAAGATGACCACTAGTTGCATCCCAGACTCTCATAGTCATGTCCTGAGAACCAGAAGCAAGATGGGTACCATCAGGTGAATAGGCAACAAAGTCAACCTCATCAGTGTGTCCCTGCATAGGATCTGCTAGAAAGTGGCCATTGGTTACATTCCAAACTCTAATGGTGTTGTCTGCAGAGCCAGAAACAACTTGGGTCCCATCAGGTGAACAATGAATCTGTATGTCCTTGAAGTGGATCTGCCATAAGTTGACCACTGGTTGCATTCCAGACTCTAATGCTGCTGTCTTGAGAGCCAGTGACAATTTGGATTCCATCAGGAGAATAAGCAACAGAATAGATGGCTTTTGTGTGTCCCTGGAATGGACCTGCCACAAGTTGACCACTGGTTACATCCCAAACTCTGATGGTCTTGTCATCTGAGCCAGAGACAATGTGAATCCCATCTAGGGAATACACCACAGAGTTGACCCCTTCTGTATGACCCTGGAAAGGACCTGCCACAAGTTGACCACTAGTTGCATCCCAAACTCTAATTGTGTCATCATCTGAACCAGAGACAATGTAGACTCCATCAGGTGAATAGGCAACAGAGTTGACATCATCTGTATGTCCTAGAAATGGACCTGCCATCAGCTGACCATTGATTGAATTCCAAACTCTAACAGTCATGTCTGCAGAGCCAGAAGCAACATAGATCCCATCTGGTGAATAGGCAACTGAAAAGACTGAATCTGTATGTCCTTGGAATGGTCCTGCCAAAAGCTGCCCATTGGTTGCATTCCAGACTCTGATAGTCCTATCCCAAGAACCAGAGACAATAGTATCCCCATCAGGAGAATAAGCAACATGACAGATGGTGTCTGTGTGTCCCTGGAGAGGACCTGCCACAACTTGACCACTAGCCACATTCCAAACCAAAATGGTGTTGTCCCAAGAGCCAGATACAATATGAGTCCCATCAGGTGAATAGGCAACACAAAGAACTGCAGCACTGTGCCCTTGCATAGTATGGACCTCAGCTGGCCAATTTGAAGGATGTTGCCAGGTGATTGGGATATCCTTTTGGAGATGACTCTGCCAAAGTGCACAAAGTGGTGAGTTGGTGGGGGTTTGAGCCATGGCTGATAGATAGAGATGAGGGGTGGATTCTTTCAACACAGGGGCAAATACTTGGATGAACTGGGAC